>JANHFF010000283.1:0-113198 GCA_024542945.1 allo-octoploid hybrid of Carassius auratus x Cyprinus carpio
GGGATTTATCCCGCTTGAACGGACATGCCTGGAAGTTTAGGGAAAAGTTCCAGGTATTACCGGCAAAGCGATGAGTTTTTGCAATCGCAACGAGTGAATGTGAGACGCTGAACAAAATGGAACTAACAGCGGGACGTTTCGTTCAGGTAAAACTCTTATCTCATTCTAGCGGGGGTTACATCGCATAAAAATGAGCAGTCAGTCGCAAACAAAGGCTGTGTGTCAAATCCTACTGCGCTTCTTTGCTGGAAAGCATTTTTGAGGATAATTCGGAACGAACGGAATGCTCAAGAACATGATGTCCAAATATCTAGTCTAGTTAGGCAGCACACTAGGGTTTGAGCCACAGCCAAAGTGAATAGAAGATGTTTTAAATGTAAATGTGGGTCAGAACTTGACTTTTTGTAAAAACGTGGATACAATGTTTAACTGTAACGTGTTTACCTTATTTGGTAATTTCCCACCTCATATGAATGTTGCCTGTTTACGCAATCTTGTAATAGACTGAGTTTTTTTTTTTTTTTTGATTTGAGGAACAGCTTGGTGTCCCAAGGTCAAGGTTTATATCTTTTTCTGATAGAGCACAAAAAGTTTATGGATTGGTTTAGTGGCCAAAAGTTGCTGAGTTTTGTTATAGCTCAAACAATAGAGCAAGGCATTAGCAGCGCCAAGGTCATGGGTTCGATTCCCAGGGAATGATGCATTGATTAAAAACAGTACATTGAATGCAATGTAATCCATTTAGGATAAAAGCATCTGCCAAATGCGTAAATGTAAATGTTGAATGAGCAAGGATTGACAACAGACACGGTTTTCATTAAAGGCATATTTCAGTTTCCACTAAAATCGTGCTCTTATTTGAGCACACACACACCCAGGGGTACACAGGAAGGTCACATGATCACTGTTCAAGTATAGAGTGCCCCCTGCTTTCAGTTTTGGCAGCTACTAAAGCTGCAAGTTCTTTATTTCTGAACTTTCTGAACAGAGTGTCTATTGTGCTATTGGAACAATGACCCTTCCTTTTCATCGCTCTGGATTGTCAGCTCAATCATGGGAGCCGTTCTGTTCTCTGTCCAATGCTTGCGCAATAGCCTATGGATCAGGGTGGGATGTCACCAAACCTTAAACAAAATAAATACCCCTGCCACCATAATGTGTAACAAACCTTTTACATAAAGTTAAGCCCTAGTTGGTCCATAGCTTGTCATTCCACTGTGAATGCGATTTTATGGACACACTGTGTCGGTTGAAATTACAGTGATGCAAGACTTTTATTTCCATTGCATCTCATGTGTTTATGCTTTTTTCTTCCCAGATTCTGTTTCTTCACTTGTTATTATCAAGATGGATAGTGGTTTTCCTTTGCACTTTCATTGTTTAATTTAGTTGCTTGATAATAGTAATTGTTATACTTTGTGATTGCATTTTTTGCTATGAATGTTCTTGGAAGCGATTCATGCGTGAGAGCAAACATGACTTTAACAAAAGAACAATTGAACTTTAAAATCCTTTTCATTGTGGTACACTGAATGGACATCATTGCCTTTAAGGGACTGCACATTGTGGTTTTTGTTCTGGAGCATCTGTAATTTTCGTACACTTTGAAAAGGAAACAAATTGAGACTTGCTTTAATAGCTAGAGGGCTGACCTTCAGATTACATGATGTGCTTCATAAAATGTGTCATATCTAGGCCTTAATAAAACATTTTACTATCATCCCAGGTCTAGGGGATGATTTTATTTATTTTAGCTGTCCTTGAATAACTTTTTCAGTCTAGGGTGGGGAGTCATAAGGAACTTAGTCTAATGTTGTGTGTCACTGTAATTACAAAGAAACAGCACCTGCCAATCTGACAAGGCTAGGGATTATATAAGGTTTACGTGAGTCAGTGTTATTTTAATGGGAGATAAGCTTTTTGTCTTGTTGTTGTGTAATATCCTCCAAATCTCCGTGTTACTCCATAAACTACCAAGCACAATAGACTGTGATGCAAGTCTGTTTCATCAACACTTATAAGTCTGGTTTCCTTATATGACTCAAATAGCTGGGTGTTTAAAGGGGACATCAGATGAAATTTTCACTTTTTTAGCTTTTTTGCATTTAGTTAGGATTCTGTCGTGCCTGCCAGCTCAGAAAACCTGAAAAGAAAACATGCAGCCAGTTTGTTATGTGCTGTCTGAGTCTGAAACTGTGTCATCCAGCGAGCTGTTTCAATTTGCAGCTGGTTTCTATGTATATATCTAGCTATTTGAATAAGAACCCCCTCCAAGCCATATACGGAAGAGAGGCGTGGGGTGAGCGGTAGCTCATTATCATTTAAAGAGATAGTTCACCCAAACATGATAATTCTGTCATTAATTACTCATCCTCATGTAGTTCTAAACCCGTAAGACCTTCGTTCATCTTCGGAACACAAATTATATTATATTAAATTGCGAGTAAAGTTTTTGCTGAGGTCACCACTGGTGACTAGGCCTATGTATTTACATGTTATAACTTAAAAATTTGCATGTAATGCCTTTTTTCCTGATTGTTTTGTGATCACATCTTTTGTTATGTTGTTCGCGTATTAAACTGAGACAATGAGCATCAAAGTTTTAGTAGAAAAAAGAGTTTCAAACAGTCCTCATCTCTGCAGCACAGCAGCATTGTCGCACACCTGATAAACAGAGCTCAGTTGTACAGCGCGAGATCGAAATGACGGAGACGTGAGAAGTAAAAGTGAGGATAAGCAGCATCTATTTCGTGCAACAAACTACAACAGGTAAAGCTGTCAGCTGTGTGGATATTGGCAATATCGTTAACAATTCTCGTTTATAATCATTACTAATATGGCTTCTTCTTCTTAACAAGATCTTAGTCTATGCTGTGTTCTGTTAATGCGTGAACTTCGTTATTTGAAGCGAACTAATCACAAAAAGCGTTGTGCTTTGATACTTTTGAATAAACAAAGTATCAGCTTAAAATTTTTTCCAAATTCATATCAAAATTCAAACAATAAATACAGTTTTGGAGCTATATAATGTGGCAGGCTCGGTCACTTTAGCGCCTCAGTTCAAGACAATGCGTGACTGTATATTTCAAGTTGGAAAAGACATTTAGTTCCCACTTTAAGTGAACCTTAGCTCCCAGGTCATCTACAAGATGGATTAAAATGCTGATAAAGTCGAGAAAAGATGAGACATAAACACATGACAGTATGATTGAAATGTTAAAATGATAATAATAAATAAAACACATTTATTCTGTGGCACCTAATAAATTTTTTTTTGAATAAATAATAATTTTTTTTCTTAAAGGAGCCAATGGCTCCTTACTCAATTTTTTTTGCCTGGAGCCCTGCTCTGGGCAGTTGTGGCCTTAATGGTTAGAGAGTTGAACTTGTAACCCAAAGTTTGTGGGTTTGAGTCTGGGTAACGGCAGGGATTGTAGGTGGAGGGAGTGTGTGACCAGTGCTCTCTTCCACCTTCAATACCATGATTGATGTGAGACCTTTGAGCAAGGCTTCACGGGTGCCACAGCAAAATTGGCTGCCCACTGCTCCAGGTGTGTGTTCACGGTGTGTGTGTGTGTGTTCACTACTCACGGCATTGAGTGTGCACATGGATGGGATAAATGCAGAGTATTGGACACCATACTTGGCAACACGTCTCTTCACTCTTTATAATGACCATGTCTCTCAGGCTCTCCAGTAATCCATTCAACTACTACCACTCAAAAGTTTGGAGTTGATAAGATTTTTGAAATGTTTTTGTCAAGTCTCTTGTGTTCCCAGGTTGCATTTTTTAAATATATATTATTATTTTTTTTTTTAAATATGATCACAATTTAAAATAACCGTTTTCTATTTTAATATATTTTAAAATGTTTATTCCTGCGATGGCAAAGCTGAATTTTCAGCAGCCAATACTCCACTCTTCAGTGTCACATGATGCTTCAGAAATTATTCACATATGCTGATTTGGTGCTCAAAAAACTTTTCTTACTTTTATTAAATTTTGAAAACAACTGCGCTGCTCAATATTTTTGTGGGAACTGTGTTACTTTTTTTCAGTATTCTTTAATAAATAGGAAGTTAATAAGAACATAAACTTATTTCAAATCTATTTTTTTTTTTACATTCTAAATATCTTTACTGTAGAGATGAAACGGTATGAACATTTCTTATCATAGTGACCAAAATTATCACGGTCATCTGTATTATCACTGTATTTTTAAAATGTGCTGGAAATGTTCTAAAAGTACTGACACATAAATCATTTCAAAAAGTTTTATATTTAAAATCAACAAACAACAACAACAACAAAAAAATACCTTTTGTTTGCATAGACATAAAACAATAACATTACCAATGATGTACGGATTTTAAATGACAATGACATATGAAATGTTCAAATAAAGCTTTGAAAAAGTTTCATAAAATGGTAAATCTCACATTTCAGCCTTTAAATAAAAAAAAGGGTTAAGTCAAAATGATAATTGATTAATTAGTTTTTATGTTTTTTATCTGCACCATAAATCATTCTGGAAACCTTATCCAAATTGTTTAAATGTATGGAATCCACAAAAGGTTATTTTTCATAAACCAGTCAACATTTACAGCAGGGCATGCAAATTCAGTCCATATTTTTGTCCCAAAGCCGCACACAGGCTGAATGTAAATGTAATTCTCTGTAAATCCACTCTCTGACAGCAGGTGGCGCTCATGGAACAGCAGTAACCTCTGTAGACAAAGCAGCATTGTGAAAAAGAACACAACTTTATTAGGTAGGCCTATTACATGGAGCAAAGATGAAAACAAAATGCCATCAAATCTTTTCTGAAGACAGTCAGAAACCTCAGAGTTACATTCATATAATTAATCCATTCATATATTCATTTGTATATTTCCCTTAGCACTCTTTTAAAATCTCCCAGCTGTCCGCCATGTTTTCACACAAAACAAAAAGCTGCAACTGTAACTTAAAAATTTGTTTTATGCTGGATTGTATTTATTTATCCTGAGTTGTTCAAATCACGGTAATCGAATACGGATTTCAAATATATGTGTATAAATGTGTATGGAGACATATATAAATGCTTAAACTCATCTGCTAGTTTAAAATCCAACTGCAAGTCAGCATTAATTACCTACCTTACTTTTTGTTTTCTTTCTTTATTTTCCTTTTTTTTTTGATAATCTGCTTCATTTGGATGTACATCAAAATTCAGAAGACAAGATTTGACTTCTGTCTGTTTCTTATGTCTGTAAGTTATGGAATGGCTTGAAATATTGTATTGTATTGAGTCATGTAGGCTATGCTACTTTTTACATTATGGTAACTTTGAACTGTTGTATGAATAAGATCTGCACTTAGAATTTCTTTGTTGTTTTGTGCTGCTGCACAAAAGAAACTGTAAACTGGTTTGAAATGAGGATGAGCAAATAATGAAAGAGTTTGAGATGAACTTTACTTTTAAAATAATATTTGCCATAACTGGGATTTCATAGGAGCTCTGTAATGTTTTATAGCTAAGTGTGAGCAACTGTTCTGTCTTGAATCTGCCTGATAAAGCACAATATTTACTCTGTAAATCCTGATAAGTACGGTGTACTAAATTGTTTATGGAAAATGACTGCTTTCAGTCTTTTGAACTGAATGGACTCTTGTTTCCATATACATGTTTCTATTTTTACTGTTCGCAGTTGAAAGTTATTAATCAGGGCTCTCAAAATTTCAAAATCTCTGGTAGCCCTTCCGGGCAGGCACTCTTGAGATTTTGGTAGTCCAGAGTGAATTTAGCTAGCACAAATAAAAAAAGACAATTTGTTTTTATATAGAAAATTGGAAAGGAGTCAAAACATCAACCAAAAACATTTTCAAAATACAAATATCAACAAATATCAAGAAAGGAATTTTATTTCACTATTTTTATGGCTTTTTATGACCCTTTTAAAGACCTGTACAAATAAAATGAACAGCATATAACTAGCAGTGACTATGGTAACATATTAAACAGTAAAATTACATGATTTACAGGTTCATGCTTTTACAAAAACAAAAAATCTTATAAAATGATAAACTTCACATTTCAACATTGTCAAACATATAAATTATTATATTAATTTAAAACATAAATATATATATATTTTAAGTGTCTTAAGTGTTTAAATTTTTAGAAGGCACTTTAGCTTCTTTCACATTTACAACTCTGCATGGTTGTTGCGTAAAAATATGGGTCGATTTTCATTTTGGTCTGAACAAAAACAACAGAGGGGCTTATTGAAAATACAAATCATTGAGCTGTATAGTGATCAGTGATGCACATTCTTTTTCTGCCAACAGGTGGGGTATTTGAAACAGCAGAAATATAGTGGTTTCCCTTGTAATGGCTGTACACAAAGCAGCGAATTCCAAACACAAGTGAGCATCCCTATGCCCTACTCCAGCGGTTCTCAATCCCAGTCCTCGCGTCCCCCTGCTCTGCGCATTTTATATGTTTCTCTTATCGCTTCAGGCATTTGTTCTATTCAGACGTAAGTGCCCTGTGAAGTGGACATCACAGGATATTCTCCCATGATTCCAGTTCAAAGCGAATGTATATGTTCCATTCAAAGTGCATTGAAGTGTGCGAGACGTGAATTTAAATTGTATTTATTTACAGAGGTATATGATGTCACACTTGTCCGTGTGTGAAGACGTTGTGCAGTGCAAATCCGTGAATGAATGTTCTAAAGTGAGGTAAACTTCAACAGATTTCTCCTGTTCACTGAGTAGGGAACAATGAACACTGTGTAGGGACCATGTCAATCGGAATTCAGTTCATGCACGGATCTCACTTCTAACGAGCTGATTATCTGAATCAGGTGTGTTAACAAAGAGAGACATACAAAATGTGCAGAGCAGGGGGTTGCGAGAACTGGAATTGAGAACCGCTGCCCTACTCCCTTCGAAGTGCAGAGCTCTTTGAAGTGTGTTCTCTTAAGGGTGTAGGGCATTACAGTCTCGTATAAGTATTTGGAACTCCCTTGGCAAAGGGAATGACTGACCAAACGTTACCTTGACAACGCTGCGTGTGTGTGCAGCATTCAGCACTCCACCAGTTGTTGCAAATAAATATTTCTTCTCAGTATTATTATTTTATTCAAATATTGTCTCACTTATTTACTATTAAACTTTTTCAAACTAAACATCCTTCAACTTGCTTAAACTACCGTTTTACTGACAAAAAATATTTTATCACATTAAAATAAAGACAAATGTAATCAGCCTATTCTACTTATGTTTGTACAGGTATGTGAAGTTGAAATCAACCACAACTTTGCTTTAAAATGCATTGCAGGAGCTCCTAACTTTAGATCACATGATCACAAACGGAAATCACTTCCGTCAAGTGACCATTGCATGTTCCCTTTGCTAACGGACTTCTGGAAGGGCCCTTCGTGAAGAGATTTAGTTGTTCACTTTCTTTTGGAACATCCCTACAAAAGGCATCCCCTTCCCAAAGTGCCCTTGAAGGGTGCAAAAAAGCCGTTTGGAATTCACCCTTCTTCAGGTGTTTTAGGAAAGATAAAATTAAAATGCTATTGAACCTTTTCTGAGACAATCACATAAAAACTTTGAAATGTGGAGCACCCGTATTTCTTCAGTGAAGCCTTTTGAAGTTTTAATCATCACATTAAGCTATATCGTGATTCTTATCTTTCCATCCCCAAATTTAAGACCTCTTGAAACTATAATTAAGACTTTTCTTATACCATTTAAGGTATTTATGGCCTTACTTGATACCACTAAACTGAAGGCTTTTTAATGACCCGCGGGAATATATAGCCCGTCGGGCAGGGGATGATACATTTTGGTAGCCCAACACAATAAGAAGACACAATAGCCCCGGGACGTCAGGCTAGCAATTTTGCAAGCCCTGTTAAGATACAAATATGGTTTTGAATTCAGGTTTGATTGAAAGTCATAAATGAATTAAAGAAACCGAACAATTTGCATCAAATGAGCTCTGAAATCAAACTAGATCTGTTTGCCACTTATTTTCAGATTCCCATGTCACTTTGTGAGCAGCATTACACAGTTTCCCCAATATGTGAATTACTCCTTTCACTAGTGACTTGGAACACCGAAAGAACTGTAAACAGCTGAAAGTCAGGGCAGACAGAGACTGAAAATGGCTTAAAATCGGTTCCATCTGGCCTGTCAAATCAGCATTATGGGAGCAAGGAATCGTGGGTATTGTGTGGGGAGCGTGCAGCTGCTGGGAGCTGTGACAGGCCAAGATCCACAGTTCATGAAAGGCTCATGAAAGACATTTATGCAGCTCGACAGGGTACAACAATTCCCTCCACCCACACCGTCCCCAACACAGAGACCAACCCTCTGTCATTACTCACAAGCTCTGCGGACTCGGGATTGAAACCGAGTGAAAAGGAAACAAAAGACTTCCCTTTTGTGTGCTCTTTTCCTTTTTCCCTCTCAGACTTTTCAGGGAAATTTTAATTAGCAGTGCCAGAGGGATTCGTCCAGGTGGGAGCATGTTTAAAAACTCCTCGTAATACCACAGACACATTGATCATCCATCTTTTCTTGCCTCAATCTAAACACAACATGCTTGGCTGATATCAGCAGCATTAGCGAACCTCATGCAGTAAATAAATCTCAGCGAGAGCCCTGATGAGGACCATATGACGGTGCGAGCTAAGAACCTGGAAGGGGGGGTCTCTCTTTCCTGTGGTATTTATGCCGTAATCTAACCTCCATTCTCACACAGTCATGTCTGATTTGGTAATAACAACAGTATAGGCTATGAGGAAAGAAAGGAGGAAGAGTAATCGTCTCTAGTGCAAAATGGTCTCTGGTGAATGCAAAACCATGTTCATTTTCTCTTAGGGGTTTTGACGTGTAGAAGCAGCTGAGAATATGCAGTGGTTTGTGCTCTACTGCTTGTTTTAAAGATGTTAAAAGCTTAGTGGCTGATCAGTGGGGACCTTTATGGTGAATGTAGGGTGAATTAGGGTAATCTGCTAAATCTTAGATCTGATCACGGAGCATTGGAGAAGTCGAAAGTGAAAAAATACCAGAAGACTCTGATTCACCCTATAGACAGGAAAATAGAATTAAAACTCAGATCTTTTCATCTCATGTGCAGATTTATTTTGACCGGATGAGAGTTAACTTCTGTGATTCAGGTTTAGTGAGCTGTTTAACTTTCTAACTTTTTGCTTCAATTTCCATGCTTAAGTAACTAAGAAAATCTACCCTGCCCATGGTGTCATGTTTATTGACATTGAATGAATCCCTCCCTGTCCGTTTAAGAATTCCTCCTCTTTTAGAAACTCTGATGTGTTGAATGTGCACTTTGATGGACGGGGCAAATATTAGTGCATTCTATTTGAATAAAGCACCACTCCGCTTGCCAGTTGACCTGTCATCGCTGACAAGGTCGTGGCCTGATGATCTTGTCTTGAACCCTTAACATTCCTCACTGTGTCACTCACCCGAGGAAGCTGGTCAGATAGTGTTCGTTTGAATCACTGATAAAGGAGCTTACTTTTTAACCACCCTTTTTCAAGGACACATTGAACAAAGATATTCTCTCTTCTGTTGCTGAAATTGCTAATGGAGAGGTGGCTGCTCCGTGACTGTAGAGTTGTTCAGCCATTACGTCAGTCATTTGTTGGCCATCCCAGAAGGCTAGTTCAACATCAGTTCCCTGGTAATTTCCAATGGGGTTTATGAGGTAAACTAAGATATGTGGTAAACATTATGAAAGAGACTTTCTATAGCATGAACTGCAAAAATTAAGCCCAATGTACAGTATATTTGACATTTGATGTCAAATGTAACACATATTGTGCGTCTGAAATCACATATTAAGTACTAAGTATGAATATGAACATACCTAGCAACCATTAAGAATAAAAGCACATTATAAAGTGTAAATATTGGTAGTATGAATGAAATTTGGATGTACTACATCTGCGTTGTAGTTACTGTCATGTGACCTACCAGTGTCAGTTGGGCCGCTTCACTGCCATTCACAAATCATCCCCTATGGCTTCATGGGTTAGTAAAGTGTCCACTGAATGTACTTCAGAATTTTGGTGTAAGTAGTTGATCATCTGGGTACTTTTCAGCCAATGTTTTTCCGAATACTTTGAATCTGGACATGCTACTCTTTTGGCACACTGTTTTTCATATACTCTATAATAGTATTAAGGCCCTATGAAATCTGTTTTATTTTTTTCCAAATTATATATATATATATATATATATATATATATATATATATATATATATATATATATATTTTTAGTTAACAATTTTCTGGACTCCTTTTAATGCTTAAATTAAATTTTATGAATAAAAAAGCATGTCTAATTAATTAAAATCATGAAACTTACACAATTTAACATACATTTATTAAAAGTTTAACAAAAATACATAATTAGGGCCCTATGACGTTTTATTTTTTAATCACCTTACGTTTTATTGTTACCAAATTCTGTGTTTGAGCATGTCTTGAAAACAACTTATTCAAATTTATTCTTATAGCCAAATTAATTTATTTATTTATTTTTTTTCCAGAAATTGTGTTGTGTATTTAAATTTTTCTGGTTATCAAATGAGGGCATAAAACATTCATCCTAATTTTATATAATATGATGCTAGTTTAAAATGCTTATGAACGTCCCACATCTCACCCCTAGTCAGACACCGCTACGACACATAACAGCAACAAAAACATGAACAAACACTGAATGACTGTCTTTTTATTAACTAACATTAACACCGATTAATAAATGTATTGTTAAATGTTCATTTGTATACCGCACACAAGGTTTACGCGCATACTCCAAGTCTTCTTCTCCGTTTTTAGTGTATCTCTGTGGCAAAATTACAGTGCCACATACTGGTCTGGCATGTATACTACATCGTTTTGTGTTGGTTTTGTGGTTTCGTGTGGACACAGGTATTTCTTGAGATGAGGAAAAAAAAAGATTGGATAGGGAAAGCTCTGGCTTCGTGTGGACGTAGCCTCAGTGAGACTGCAGAGGCTGAAAACATCACCAGTTTCACGTGCACTTCAGTATGTGTAGTAAACATAACCACACATCTGCGCCATTCATTCACACAGAGACACGCAGAACAGGCAGGATTTATATTTAAATAGTCTTTTTGCGGCTTAATATTTACAGATAGTAGTCCATATCAAATTCCGTGACATTCCATGTTATACAGCAAATTCTTTTTACTGTTTACTTGCCACCTTGTGGACAAACCAATTTGTGCAAAATAATAATAATAATAATAATAATAACGGTGGATGTGTGCATAGTACATGCAGTTAGAAAAACTGGCTGTGTGCGTACATAGCCTGTACTATGCTGATGATTAAATTACATCACGCATACTGTACACGTTAAGGCCTGTTCACACTAAGGATGATAAAGATAACTGTAATGATATTAAAGTTTATTCTGCTTTAAATGCACAAGCTCTTTTAAGTTGATTCTGATTACCTGTCTGTGTTTTTATTGTTTATCATTTATTCCAAAAATATTGTTCCTCTGTGTGATGTGGATTTCCCTATTCTCTTAGGATTAGAAAGATTTTTAAAGATTTTAATCATTATAGTTATCTTTATCATTGTAGTTATCATTTTTGTTGTGAACACGCCTTTAGTTTAGCTTTTTTTTTCTTTTCTTTTTTTTCTGGTCAGTCCCTGTGCTGGTTGGCCAATCCAGTACATTAAACTGGAAATTTTTATATATATATATATATATATATATATATATATATATATATACACATAAAACCAAGAACTATAATTCCGAGGATTTTAGTTTCAGCCAAGTCTGAATAAACAAAGCTTTTATTGTATTTTACAGTATATTCAGTATGAAATATTAAGGTTATGTGGTTTTCTGGCTATTTCGGAGAGAAATGGGAGCAGCTCTTGCTCTTCCTGTTGTAGATCAATATCTGAGAGAAAGAGATGATTGATTTTTACTGAAATGGTGCCACTGTGCAGATGAAAGAGTCACACGGTCTCTGAGCATATTAAACATGGAAACTGGATTAGTGAATCATAATGAATGTTTAATGATGCCAGTTTTTATTAAGCAAGCTAAAATAAATATGCCCATTGTTTCCTGTGAAAGTGATATGTCGTAATGCGTATGTATGCTAGTATTATGAGTTCATGGCTTTGGTAATAACATTTCATGTTTTAATGATATGTTGCTGGAACAAACCCTGCTTCTTTTCAGTCATCCATGCAGAGCAGACTGATGTGAAACAGCATCTTTTTTTTTTTTTTTTTTTTTTTTTTTTTTTTTTTTTTATTGTCAGTTCAATGATCAGAAGTACACAGATACAGTGTCAGACATACAAAATAAGAACAAAGCAAAATACAATGGAAAGGCAGAAGGGGAAAAAAAAACAAGTACAGGGAATCACAAATTAGAGAGTCAAGGAAGGTTCTTTATATAATGCCAAAGAGGTGACCATATCTGCCAAAAGTCATCAGATTTTCGGTGCACGTCATATGTAAGTTTCTCAAGCGGGAGTAATATAGATATTTTAGACATCCACATTTTGAAAGAAGGAACCTGAGGAGATGACCATAATAGTAGTATGCATTTCTTTGCCAGATACACCAAAATTAAGAACATATGTTTCACATGAGAATCAAACACTGTCTCAACTCCAACAGATAACATGTACAATTCCAAGGAGAAACAAAACTGTAACCCAAAGAGTTCTTGTAAAAAGTTATGTATTTTGTTCCAAAAAGGGATGATTCTGCTACAGTACCAAAAACAGTGAAGAAATGTTCCCTTATGTTTTTTGCAATTAAAACATAGGCCAGTCGAATTTCTATATATTTTCTTTAAACGTAATGGTGTGAGATAAATTCTATTGATGAATTTGTAGTTAAGTTCGTGAACTCCCAATGAATTACATTTAAAGTATAAGTTGTTAATTAGGGCGATCCAATCTTCATTGTTAATTTCATGACCTAAGTCCTTTTCCCAAACGTTCTTCAAACTATCTAATGAGGAAGTACATGTATCAGAAAGGGCATCATATATCACTGAGATTATTCCCTTGGAAAAATTGTTTGTCACAATTTGTTCAATGGCAGTAAGTTTGAGTCTTAGTTTACAATTATCTGATAAAGGTTTTATAAAGTGACGCAACTGGAGATATTTGAAAAAGTTTGCTTGTGGTATATTATATTGACATGAAAGTTGTTGGAAAGATTTTAATGTATTCTCTAAAAAAAGGCAAGATATAGTTGAGATCCCTAATTTAAACCAGTCTGAAAGACCTATATTATGTAATGAAATAGGAAAATCTGGATTATAGGCAATAGGGGAAAGCAAAGAAAGGTTGGCTGGAATTTTAAGATATGTTCTGACATCTCTCCATACCAAAAGAGTGTTTAGAATAATAGGGTTTGTTGAAATGTTTTTGATTTTTCTAAAATTTTTAATGAAAGGCAGAAATTTTATTGGAAAGGGGGCACAGACCGTTGCTTCTATATTAACCCACATGGACTCAGTCCGTTCATTATACCAACTGACCATATGTTTCACTTGTGCTGACCAATAATAAAATTGTAAATTTGGTAAAGCGATGCCTCCCTTCTCTTTTGGTTTTGTCAACTTATTAAAATTAATACGAGGCATTTTATTGTTCCAAATGAATTTAGATAAGTGTTTGTTAATGTCTTTGAAAAAAGGATTAGCTAAGTAACAGGGGAGGGACTGAAATAAATATAAAAACTTTGGGAGAATATTCATTCTAATTACATTTATTCTGCCTAAGAAGGATATAGGGAGAGAATGCCAAGTAATAAGATCTTTTTTAATTCTGCCAACAAGAGGCGTATAGTTTATATTAAATAAATCATCCAATTTTGGCGAAATGAAAATACCTAGGTATTTAAAACCAGATGTTGTTATTTTGAAAGGTGAAAGAGGCAAAAGGTCAGAGATATTAGAAATATTAATAGGGAGCGCCACGGATTTGGTAAGATTAATCTTGTATCCCGATAACATGCTGTAATCTGAAATACATTTTAATAATGCAGGGATTGATTTTACAGGTTCTGAAGAATACAGCAATACATCGTCTGCATACAGGGATATGCGATGTTCATCATTTCCCACTTTTATTCCAAAAAAGTTTTGGCGAAACAGCATCTTTAATAAGCAGCTTGTCAATCACACTCTGTAGGTCTTTTTTCCTTTCCAGTTTTTCTTGACATAAGCAGGTTATACTTGTCAGTCAATATGCAAGTCATTATTAATTTTTAATATGACAAAATCACTTTTACTTTTAGGAACTGCATCATCTATTCTTTATCCAGAACCTTTAAGTATCTGTTTAACTGTTTAATTGTAATTTCAATTTTATATTGTGTTTTATCAAAGAAGTTTGTTAATGAAATTGAGCTGAATCTGCTCTGCAGTCTCAGTAATAGTGATGCTTCAATAGTGATATATATATATATTTCCATATTCAGCCCACTTTATTTTTACAGCTGTTCACTTTTCAACAGCTCAGTGAAAATGATCAGTCTAGTTGGGGGAAAAAAAAGGTTCCAGAAAACGTTTGCCTCCCATGTCATAAAAAAGAAAATATTTACATTTTTGGTTATGTTTGGTCATAATTTTATCTTTCTTTTGCAGCTAGAGTGATATTTGTAATAATAACAACAATAATTTGAAGTTTTTAGCTGAAAATATTCTATGCTAATCACTGCATACATAGTAAAGTGCCCTAACCTTACGGTAGGTTTTCTTGTTGCAAACAAAGCAGAGAGAAAGTCTATTATTACTGAAATAATGAGCTCTCATCAGGTGTTTTAACTCAGTTCTTAACCAGAAAGATTTTAATTTGTGTGAATGTTCAAATTTTTGTCACTGAAATCTGCTTTACTGTTCATCTCATGTGATTACTGTAACAGCTCCTGTAAAACTCCAGGTTGTTGTTTACCGCCCTCCTGGGCAAATTCTGGGCAAATTCTAGACACCTTCCTAGAGCAGTGGTTCCCAAAGTGGGGGTCGCGACCCCTGTGATGATTTCTATAAAAAAAAATATATAGGCCCTATATATTTTTGTTGCAATTAATTTAACCCTTTCGCACGTATGATCACACCGGTGTGATCAGTCTAGGCTGGTCCCTGGATTGTACGATCACACCGGTCAGTGCATGACGTGAAATTCAAATGTGCTCTCGCGCGTTGGCTGGCGCTGAGCCAGAGACAGGCACGCTCAGAGCTGTCATCACAACTTTTCAGTGTTTTCAACCACATAATGTTTATTTTAGGTTTCAGACATATAAGTACTAAAAAAAACAATACATTTAGAGTTTGTAAAATACACACTGATGTCAAAGGACGAGGCAATAATAATCCTTTCCATTATAATTAGACACGTTTTATGCATATCAGATACACATTGTGTAAGTAACTTTAAAGTTTACTCTATTATTCTCCCAGTTCACCATCCACTTACTTTTATGTATTTCGTGAGAAGTGGATGAATTGACATGTTGTAAATCCAACAGATCCGATTCTCTGAACTGCGTCTGCGGCACAAACTAAGATGGCGGCGCCCGTCGCGCATACAGCTCAACTAACGCGATCGTTATAAAGGTCTTTAAACAACAAAACACTTCCACTTGCATATAGTTGAAAATCGGAATATCAGCTATTTCCTGCCATATCTAACAAATTTGTGAATATTTTGAATAAAAAAGGAAAAATGACATAAAAGCAGATCATCATTCATTCAGCTCTGTTGTTTCTGCGGTGTGTCACGTGACAAGCAATGACGCGTCACCATGGAAACCATAAAGTGACACATCTAAATAACGATCGCCTTGAAAAACTCACGCTGGGGGGTCAGCCAGAATATTTTAAACTTACGTGTGAAAGGGTTAATTCAATACTTGTTAAATGGTGTTTGCAGAACAATTTGTAATTTTGTCCCAGACATTACGAGATTACGTCAGCGTCAATCACAATCAAGTTACGTACGTACATCACGCGCAGCAACACAACGTATCCCGCTGTTTGCTAAAGTTAAAGGGTCATGAAACCCCAGACTACTTTTTCTGAGATTTTAGCAGAGGTGTTTATGTTGCACCTCATAGAAGACAATGTTAGCATCCGATAATTTTAACTGTTGGAGAAAACTGGTTAATTTTAAGCTTTTTTGCGCTATTTTCATCTTCCGGGTTTAAAATCTACATTGTGTTGACGTCACAATCTGTGACGTGGCAGTGGACCATAGTACATAGATGACGCGTCGGTGTCTATTAAATTATTCATGAGACTGCATTTTGTTATCCTATGAGAAGACGCTTTCGCTTAATTATTATTTGTTTGGAGGCTCCAAAAAAAGGGGTTGTTGAGGTGGGGGGGGGGGTCTCGGGGCAGCAGCGCATTTATCATGGGGGTCGCGGGCTTAAAAGTTTGGGAACCCCTGTCCTAGAGGAGCTGGATGGACTGCTGTCCTCATTCTCGGAGAATGGCAGTCCACTTTTAGTCTTTGGCAACTTCAGCATTCATCTGGACAAGCCTTAACCTACAGACTTCCATTCACTCCTTGATTCATTTGATCTCAAACGACTTACCACTACAATCACAAATCAGGCAACCAACTTGACTTAATTTATAAATGCAACTGTTTTGCAGACAACATTTTGGTAGAACCCCTACATATCTCTTACCTTTTCTTCATTACATTTAAACTACATTTTCCTACCTGTGTGCCACCAACCCCTATACCGGTTACTTTTAGATGAAACCTAAGCTCCCTTTCCCCCTTCCATCTTTCCTCTGTAGTATCCTCCTCTCTTCCCTCACCTACCCATTTTTTATCTCTGGATGTGAATGCAGCAACTGACACTTTATGCTCTACTTTAACCTCTTGTCTAGACAATATTTGTCCTCTCTCCTCCAGGCCAGCACGGCCTGCCCCTTCTAACCCCTGGTTATCCGATGTTCTTTGTGAGCATTGGCCCAAACTCAGGGCAGCAGAGAGAAAATGGTGCAAATCAAAAGATCCGTCAGACCTGAGTATATAGTTTACACTTGGCATTAACATGCGATCACCGTGATCCGATCTAGCAAATCAGATTGTCAGTCAATCAGAACACAGCGCGTTTACACTTGGCAACATCAACTGACTTTTCTATCTGGATTACCGATCAGATCTGTCTTTCCTGTGCAATATTTAAATAAGTCTGCAGAGAATGGCCCGGTGCAAAGTCAACCTGAAGTGGTGGCTTTTCTTTTGAAAAGCATTTTCAGTCGCGGGACATTTTACAAATCAAAGATAAGTGTAGGAGTCTCATAAGTGCTCCACACGGGTGTCCTCCGTCTTTTTTTCTGACAGTTCGGGAGAGAGGGGGCATCGTTTTGCGTGATGTTGACCTGCGAATACAGACATGATAGCTGGATTGCATTTACATTACACTGAGATCTGATCACAATTCGTCCTCGACTACCTCTGGACCAGGACACGCTGATTGATAACATTCTGATCAGAAGTGCATTTACACTTTTCTTTTCAATGTTTATGTGGATAACATCCGGATACAGGTCGCATGTTAATGCCAAGTGTAAACGCAGCCGTAGTCTTTGCTTTCATTTTTCTTTGCTAAAGTCCATACTGGCAAATCTTCATATTTACACAACAAGATCAACAGCGCTCCAGACACACATAATCTCTTCAAAAAGTTCAATTCTCTCCTCTGTCGCCCTCCACCACCTCCTACCACTTATATAACAGCTGATGATTTTGCCACATTCTTCACAGACAAAACTAGAACAATCAGTTGTCAATTTTCAGCCCCACACACACAGGACTTCAAACCAACCATATCCACTGCTAAAACTCCCATCTTCTCCTTCTGTTCCCTCACTGAGGCAGAAGTATCAAAACTTCTCCTCTCCAGCAATCCTACAACATGCCCTCTAGACTTAGTCCCCTCACACCTTCTCCAAGCAATCTCTGCTGCTTTTGACACTCTCAATCATCAGATCCTCTTGTCTGCCCTCTCAACACTGGGCATCACAGGGATTCCACTTTGCTGGTTTGAATCCTATCTCACTGCTAGGTCTTTTTAGGGTGTCCTGGGGAGGGGAGGTATCCAAAGGACATCAACTGGTCACTGGGGTTCCTCAGGGATCAGTTCTTGGACCCCTCCTCTTCTCTATATACACTACATCACTGGGTCCCATCATACAGGCACATGGCTTCTCCTACCATTGCTATGTTGATGACACACAGCACTATCTCTTATTTCAACCAGATGATCCAACAGTAGCGGCACGATCTCAGCCTGCCTGGCGGACATCTCGGCATGGATGAAAGAACATTACCTAGAGCTCAACCTGGCAAAGACTGAGCTTCTTGTCTTCTCTGCCACTCCAACTCTACAGCATGATTTCACCATCCAGCTAGGTTCTTCTACAATTACCCCATCAACTTCGGTCAGAAATCTTGGTGTAATCTTTGATAACCAGCTGACCTCCAAAGACTACATTGCAAAGACTGCTCAATCTTGCAGGTTTGCATTGCACAACATCAGAAAGATCAGGCCCTTACTAACGGAGCATGGTGCACAACTTCTTGTCCAGACACTTGTCATTTCTAGGCTGGACTACTGCAATGCTCTTCTGGCTGGTCTTCCATCAAGCACAATCAAACCTCTACAAATGGTTCAGAATGCAGCGGCACGACTGGTATTCTATTAGCCCAAAAGACCCCATGTTACAACTCTCTTCATCTCCTTGCACTGGCTACTGGTTGCGGCTCGCATCAAGTTCAAGACATTGATGCTTACATATAGAACAGCCACAGGCTCAGCACCTGCCTACTTCCACTCACTACTATGAATCTATATCCCCTCCAGAAGTCTGAGATCCGCTAGTGAGTGACGCCTCGTAGTGCAATCACAGAGAGGCTCAAAATCACTTTCCCAAACATTCTCGTTCACCATTCCTGGCTGGTGGAATGATCTTCTCACCCCTATGCGGAATGTTGAATCCCTGACCATTTTTAAGCGACAGCTGAAAACTCATCTCTTTCGATGCTACTTTACCTCATCCTAAATTAAAAAAAATTGTTCTTTTTATTTATTCCTTCCCTTTCTAGCTTGTACTTATTTGAACAATACCTGAAACTTGGTATCAAAGTGAAAAAAGTGAAAGTGACTTACGAGCACCTCCTGTATCTGTTTGCCTCTTTAAGATTAATTGCTTTATGTATTCCCTAATTGTAAGTCGCTTTGGATAAAAGCATCTGCAAAATGACTAAATGTAAATGTTTAAAGATTGGGTTAAGAAAGATCAACAACCCAACCCAACCCTAACACCCCTCCCACCCCACCCCTGGTTAAAACAGCATTGTTGTAAAATATTACCATTTAAAATAAAATTTATTTGAAATGGAAATCTTTTGTAAAATGATAAATGTTTTGACTGTCGCTTTCCTTTCCTTGATGAATAAAAGTATTAATTTATTTAAAATAAAACTTTTGAACGATAGTGTATATACAGCATCAAGACATCATCAATAGCCTTATTCATCAAGAGTGAATATAAACTGTGAGTAGTGAGTGAGCTGTTAGAAGGTCCTCCAGTTAGATTGAAGATGCATGTTCTTTGCAGTCCTCTGAAACAGGAAATGGCTGACAGAAGGAATGCTGTCTCTCCCCTCATCTGTCTCAGTTGGGCGTTCAGCTCTACTACTGGTTGGCTGACTACTGCATACAATAACTTCCGGTAAACAAGCCACCCAGTGCACCCACCCAGTGCACCCAGCCTTCTCCGTATTTGAGTGCTTGTAATATTGACTTCATTATAAATTGTATACAGCAGTACAAGCATGCCAAGATGGGAGGATTTCCGTCTGCATGTGGAAGATGAATTTTTCCCACATTTGTCTCTGATGAGGCCCTTTAATTTGATGGGAGGAAGTGGCATGCACATGGCACTGTGGTTGTGAGGAGTTGCTAATTAAGATGTTTCTGGGTGTGAAGACAGTTTGCAGTGGTTGTGGTTGTTTGAAGAGCTCGTGATTGTTGTAAAGAGAACATCTGAGATCATAGTTATGTTAATAGAAAATTCTGGATTAAAGGGATACAAACAGAATTTCCATTACATGCTGACTTTAACTTATTAATTAAGTATTAAACGTATTAAAGGGATACTCCACCCCAAAATGAAAATTTTGTCATTAATCACTTACCCCCATGTCGCTTCATATAACCCAGATTGCACGTCTGATGGCAGATGGAGTATTCTGACGACGACTTTCATACCTTTTATGGACCTTGACACTGTTATTTACTTGGCAGTCTATGGGACAGTCACAGGCCTCCTGGTTTTCATCCAAAATATCTTAAATTGTGTTCCAAAGACCAACGTAGCTTTTCAGGGTTTGGAACGACATGGGGGTAAGTGATTAATGACAAAAATTTCATGGAAATTCTGTTTTCAAAATGCATGATCTAATTGTTAATGATTCATCCATGCATAAGGCCAATCAACAGCATTTATTGATTATCACAAAATATGATATAATATATAACACTTACATGGATTTGTTTGTTAAAAAGTGTATTATTTTTGAAGGAGAGGAAAATGTTGTGTTAAAATCAATATTAAGCTGTAAATTCTGTCTGTCTTAATTTTATTAATTTCAGAATATTTTTTATTAGATTTTGAGACATAAAAACTAAAGAGGACCTGTTCATTCAAATCATTTAAGGGACTTGCTGTGCAAAGCATGGGCTTTTAAGTCTGATTTACTGCTCATCAAAGACTTTTGAGTACTTGTTATGGCTTCGGCTGACAAAATTAAAAAGCAGCCCCCTGTTTCTCAACAACTAATATGACTCCCCGTGTACCCAGAGTTCCCAAACCACAACTCCCTGACCCAGCTTGTAAAACTAATATCTTTCGTTAAACAGGGTCTTTTTTAGAGACTAGCTCAGCTCTGCTCAGCTCTGTTAATCTTGGTTACTCTATTCAAACAGACGTTAATACAAACACACTCAAAACATTGCTTCATAGACTAAAGGCATTTGGCATGTCTCTCTGATTCTACAAACTGATTTTAGAACCTCTTTTATACTAACAGGCCATGTAAACCTGCTTTGTAGTTACCTTCAGGTCTTAGTGCTGCTGTTCTTTTGACTGCATATTCCGGGATTGTAGAAATCAATTCACAATTTAACGTTGCTATTATTAGTGGTGCTTGGCAAGAATCACTATTATTATTGTCTAAACTTGGGGGTCCGAAAGAAAACTCTTAGAAGACCTAAAACCAATATTTGCCTTTACTGTTTCTAATGGATGTAGTTCAGTATTTTTACCTGACGGTTAATAAAATGGGCCGGAAATCCTATACAGTATGTTAAAGCAGGGACTGGGGTGGGCTTTTTTAAATTTACTCGGGCCAGTAAGCAACCAGCCATAATACTCTAGCAACCACACTTAACGCCCTAGTAACTGCATAGCAACATGCTAAAAATAATTTAGAACATATAGCATATAGCAATGCCTTGTCAACCCCTAGCATCATGACAGAAACTTTTCCATGAGTAAACTCAGAATCATGTTGTTACAAATGTAGACATCTGATTTCAAGCTGGCATCTATTTTCTTTCTGTGAATGATATGTGGTCAGGGATTTGTTTGCATGGCAGGGATGATAGGGCTCTACTTTTGTAGAGATCAAGGTCCATACTTGTTGTTTTGACTCATATTTTCCAATCCATGGGTTGGACTTAAAGGCCAAGTATCTGTTTTAAATGTTAACTTGTTTACCATGTCTAAACCTTTCGTAGCCTTTCTTATAATGCCTAGAAGAACCGTTTCCAACTATTCATGTTCTATCAACATTGTCCATTGAATATGTTCACAGGTAAACATTAACATACATTTGTCATTTCATAAATCCTGTCTTATTCATAGAGAGATCATCAGCATAATGGTTTCAAGCACAGTAGTGTTCTGTACCTTTACCTTAATGGTCATGATACAAACTTTCTTACCAAAGTAACTTATTTTAAGCAGGTGAGGTGGCCGTCGGACGGAGATGACTGCCAACAAGAGTTCCAAAACTGCACCAAAAGCAGGAGCGGCTAAAGGTCCACAGGAAAACTCAGACAGGTAACAGTCATGATGATAAGTCAGCAGTCTTTGTCCATTGTTTGTGCTTTTATGGATTTTTACAGAAAGCCGATTCACAGCAGAGATTATAACTCTAACTATTAAATTTTAAGAATTGCTCTAATTAAATGAGAATGGCAATGACCACACCACAGCTATAATAATAACAACAAAGAGAAACAATATTGTTGGAATCACTTTCCAGCTCATGAACAATAAAAGCATTGTCAGTTAATCAGAATCCAACCGACTCAAGCTCATAGCATTTAAAGCAGCAGGTGACATAACTTCAGTGGGCACTTAAACAATGTTATCATTTGTTGGTGTATACAATAATATAGTTATCATTATAGTTATTGTTCATGGTGTGAACAGGCCTTAAAGGGTTAGTTCACCCAAAAATGAAAACTAGCCCATAAATTACTCACCCTCAAGTCATCCTAGGTGCATATGACTTTCTTCTTTCAGACGAATCCAGTCAGAGTTATATAAAAAATTTGATTTTTCAAGCTGTTTAATGCCAGTCAGCGGGTATTGCATTGCTTCAGTCCAAAAGAAGTGAAATAAAAAGCACCCATCCATAAAAAAAGTGTCTCACTTGGCTCCGGGGGTTGAACAAAGTCCTCCTTTAGCGAATCGATGTGTTTTTGTAAGAAAAATAACCATATTTAAAACGCAATAATCAATTTAATCTAGCTTGTGCTTACTGTTGTAAACGGAGGCAGTTCCGGGGTGGATGACGTATGAGTTTGGCTTTGCACATGCGCCGCTCAGAAGTAACGTACGTGAAAACGCAGCGGAGAGTAGAGCTGAAGATCTTTGCCCGAACCCGACGGGACCCGATGGGACCCGACGGGTTCGGTCGGGTTCGGGTTTAATTTGTATCATCTTACACGGGCTCGGGCCGGTCTCGGGCTTGCACTCCGGTTTGTGAGGTAAACGAGCGGTCATGTGATGTGTTCCGATTAGCGCGAGAAAGATGCGAAAATGGATGCTGAGTAGGTATAACGGAGGCTTGCCTCTGGCGATTACGTTTTGGTTGCACCAGCAACTAAAGCAAAGTCTGAGGTGTGGAAAAGTTTTGACCATATTTATAATGAGAATAATGAGTGAATAATGACGCACCATCAGTGAGCGCAGGAATGCGCTGAAGCCATCTACAGTGGATTCAATAATTTTCCTCCACAAAAACATGTAGGATTAGCCAAATCTCTGTGAGTAAAGGTTTTTCAAATGATAACTAAATATTCATTAAGTCTAAAAATGCATAATGTGGACAGAGTATACGCTAATGTTGGCATTATTCTTTTATTAAATGTCAGCTGATAGTGGCGAAGCAAATCCTGTGGAGCCTTTATCTTAATTTCGTTATTGCCAAATACCCATCTTAATTTAAAATTTATCTTAATTTAATTTGTCAAAAAAGACTCGTTTTTATTGGTGCGTTGGTCTATTTATAGGCTAAATGAGCCTATGCCTATTTAGAGTGCTGAGATGTTAAGATGTTACAGCGGACTTATTTTATTTCTTTATTCCAACTTCCAAGTGGTCTAGTCTACATTACTTATGAATAAATTATATTAAAACATGTATAAATGACTCATTCTTGACAAAAGGCAAAAGAGCTGTGTGTGTGCGCACATTTGAATAATGTCGGGCTGTAAACGGGTTCGGGCTTTTGAAAAGCTGTCAATCAAAATGTACTTGTCGGGCTCGGCCGAAACTTGTCGGGCTCGGGTCCTGTCGGGCCTAACTTTTAAGGCCCGATTACAGCTCTAGCGGAGAGATCAAAACAAAACAATGGTCACTAATTAGAAGTACAAAACAAGGATTTGTAAAGAAGAATGTCAGAGGATTTTGATATAAGCCAAGAGGAGACTAGTTTTCCTTTGCTAAAGTAAGGGAACTTTGCTTCCTTTGCTCCTGTTAACAAACGTTGGTTTTCACGAGACTCACCGGAGCATACGCACTGCTGACCTCTTAGGTCATCCGCCCGGAACTGCTTCCATTTACAACAGTGAGTGCAAGCTAGATTCAAGTGATTATTACATTTTGAATATGGATATTTTTCTTACAAAAATGGATCGATTCGCTATAGGAGGCCTTTGTTCACCCATCGGAGCCGTGTGAGACACTTTTTTTATGGATGGGTGCTTTTTATTTCACTTTTTTTGGACTAAAGCAATGCAACACTTGCTGACTGGCATTAAACAGCTTGAAAGAGCAAAGACAATTTTTTATATAACTCCGACTGGATTCGTCTGAAAGAATAAAGTCATATACACCTAGGATGCATTGAGTAATTTATGGGCTAATTTTCATTTTTGGGTGAACTAACCCTTTAATACTTATTATGATGTGATCTGAGAGTAAAAACTAACTAGTTTAATTTAGAACATTTATGTTTTTTTTGGTCTTGAACCATTTCTCAGCTCTTTTCTGGTGTTAATCAATTTTTTAATGAACTTTTAGAGCTGTTTCAATGTACCAGAAACCAGTCTGGACCATTATGTTGGTAGCGATTTACATTTACTCTGTAGAAATTATTTACTCTGTATAAAGATTTTTTTTTTGTAAATTCTTATTTAGATGTCAAGCTCTATATAGGGTGGTTTTATAGAGAAAATAAAGCTATATATATATATATATAGAGAGAGAGAGAGAGAGAGAGAGAGAGAGAGAGAGAGAGAAATATATATATATATATATATATATAGAGAGAGAGAGAGAGAGAGAAATATATATATATATATATATATATATACACACAGGTGCATCTCAATAAATTAGAATGTCATGGAAAAGTTTATTTCAGTAATTCAACTCAAATTGTGAAACTCGTTTATTAAAGAAATTCAGTGCACACAGACTGAAGTAGTTTAAGTCTTTGGTTCTTTTAATTGTGATTATTTTGGCTCACATTTAACAAAAACCCACCAATTCACAACAAATTAGAATACTTCATAAGACCAATAAAAAAAAAAAACATTTTTAGTGGATTGTTGGCCTTCTGGAAAGTATGTTCAATTACTGTACATGTACTCAATACTTGGTAGGGGCTCCTTTTGCTTTAATTACTGCCTCAATTCGGCGAGGCATGGAGGTAAGTTTGTGGCACTGCTGAAGTGGTATGGAAGCCCAGGTTTCTTTGACAGTGGCCTTCAGCTCATCTGCATTTTTTGGTCTCTTGTTTCTCATTTTCCTCTTGACAATACCCCATAGATTCTCTCTGGGGTTCAGGTCTGGTGAGTTTGCTGGCCAGTCAAGCACACCAACACCATGGTCATTAAACCAACTTGGTGCTTTTGACAGTGTGGGCAGGTGCCAAGCCTGCTGGAAAATGAAAACAGCATTTTCAAAAAGCTGGTCAGCAAAAGGAAGCATGAAGTGCTCCAAAATTTCTTGGTAAACGGGTGCAGTGACTTCGGTTTTGAAGGCTCAGGAAACCTTTGCAGGTGTTTTGAGTTGATTAGCTGATTGGCATGTCACCATAATCTAATTTGTTGAGATTTGTTGAGAATTGGTGGGGTTTTGTTAAATGTGAGCCAAAACCATCACAATTAAAAGAACCAAAGACTTAAACTACTTCAGTCTGTGTGCATTGAATTTATTTAATACATGAGTTTCACAATATGAGTTGAATTACTGAAATAAATGAACTTTTCCACGACATTCTATATATATATATATATATATATATATATATGGGTCAAAGACGAGACGTCACCATTTTTGTGTCCACATCAAATTACATTTACAAAAGTCTTTTAAATGCATAAAAAACATCTTAAATGCAAATAAATTGTCTACTTTCATATTTCAAATAACTTTTGTGACAATAAAATGTCAAAATATGGGAGAAATATCGTTCCAAAGAGTAAAATTGTCATTCACCATAATGGTCCGGACTTTGATTTTACAAATACATCTTTAAATAAACATAAAATGCCAAGTTAAAAAATATATTTGTTGTCTTGGCATTTTCAGGTAAGTATTGGCTGTGTTATATTAAAAGGACTATGTCTTATTGTTTTTTTAAAGTATTGAAATGGACAGGGAACTTTTGTCCCGAAAATGCAGTTTATCAGATGTCATTCAGTGTACCAGGAATAAGAAGTTGTTCTGAAATCATATAAAAAACTGCTATTCATTCGGCAGTCTGTGATATTATTAAATGGCACCTTTGATGCTTGAAACACCCTTTTCGTCTTTGACCCTATATATATATATATATATATATATATATATATATATATATATATATAGAGAGAGAGAGAGAGAGAGAGAGAGAGAGAGATTACTAATCATATAAATATTTATTTGGCAATGATTTCTTATGATAACCAGAACTTTTATCTATAATTGAGGAGTAGTTGAAATAGATAATTGAATCCAGTGGTGCTTCACAGGCCAAACTGTTGCATACAAAGCTAAAGTAAACATCCTGGTTATGAGCAAAAGCCAGGAAGTTGATTAGAATATAGACTCTGTTCTATTTGTGGCCTTTGCTTAACTATGGGGCTCTGCAGTTGCTATCAGAACAAGTGAAGGAACAGTCCTTGAAGAGTGAGGGGAGTTACTTTCATAATTACCTATGAACATTCTCTGATGTCAGAGATATTTACCAAAGGAGATTTATGTGAAGATGTGTGTATGTGTGTGTGGGTGGGGGCATAGTTTCTGCTAGCCTCTCTTCCTAGACATGAATATTTCGGCTTCAGATGTAAATCACAAGCAAATGAGGATGCTGAAGAAGCAGATTTATGTCAGACGAGGGTGGCGGCAGGTAGGCCTTGCACTGAGAATATGCCCTTTTTATAGCAAAGATAATAGCTGAAAAAATAACTCAATCACAGATGAAATATACACATTTTTGTGGGGGAGAACCCACTGGCTCTGGGATTGACATATTTCTTTTGATGTGCGTTCCTGGAACCTCATAGTTTCACCATCCTGGCATGGTTCTCCAAAAGGAAATGGCCTGTGGTTGACATTGCCCTCAAGACCAAGGAAGAGCCAAACCAGCTCTGGCATCCCACTCAGTCCATGTGTGGCCAGACCAGCTGGCTTCCCCAGAACTGGCCTTGTTTTTACTGGCCCTGTCCGGCCTCTCAGAGAACCTCCTCAGACCGCAGACACAAACTCATGGTGGACTCACTGAAAGAATTCTCAAACTGATGTTTTCTTTTGTGCAAAGGATTTTACATGAGCCTAATATTGCAGTTATAGAAACAGTCGTTTATGCTTTGTTGGAGTGGCGACCCAGGCAGTCGTGGGGGTATTTTTAGACATGCAGTGTTATTCAATGGATTGGAAAACATCTGAACAAAGATGATAGACGTTTAACTATGCTATAAATACCAGCCTTGATGCAAAGATTGTCCTCCTAAACAATATCATCTCCTTTTGCCAGATTTGGCATCTGTCCATCCCTTCTCTTTGATTATCCGGCATTAGACTGTTGTTCTCAAGCCAGGGGTCCATTGTAAAGACTGAACATCAAGAATGTTTTTCAACACAGGATATATTAGTCAGACTCAAGTATGACGTTTTCCTGTCACCATTTAATGCAAAGTGGCCTACAGCTTTATCTTCAGAGGATGTACTGCACACTCTTCTTTAATTCCCTGAATTGGATCTTTTCTGTACATGATTTTGATGTGTAAAGTTTCAGGTGTTAGTTAAGAAATGAGAGTTTATTATGCAACTGTAATTGAATTTAACACAGATAAGGATATCATTATATAATTTATTGTAATTAATGCCATTTCTTATTATTATCATTGTTGAAAAATGTTGTGCTGCTTAATATATTCTCAGAAACCATGATAAAAGAAAAGCATTTGTTTGAATTTTATTTTATTTATTTTTAACAATGTAAAAGTCTTTACTTTTCAATTATGATAAGTTTAATGCATCTTTGCTAAATAAAAGTATGAATTGCTTTTAAAATCTCTCTGACCTCAAACTGTATATTATGTACATTTTAAATATATATGGCTTTCTCTACTGTAGATTGTAATGTAGAAAATTGATGATGGCAGCATAGTTAATGCCTTTGTTGGGTGAATCTTTGGGCATTCAGAACACAAAATTTTGTATGGTTTGTAAAATTAATATGATTTGTAAAAGTTGGGTACAACAGATTGTGCAACGAGTGTCTAGTACAGACAAGAGATATGATGAAATATTTGTAATATTTGGTGATGATGTATTTTGTGAATGTGTGGGGCATACTGTGAGGCTGCAAGTGGCGTGGCATTTTTTTCTTCCCCTTTTCTCGGGAAGGGCGTTATGTTGAGGTTTTTAGTTGATCTGTCCCAACCTGCACCATGGATCATACTCTTGGCCTTCTCCCACCTTCCACTTGTTATTCTAACCACCGCTGTGAGATCAGATCTGCCTGCCTCAATTTCACTGAGGTGTGGGGCAAGTCGAGTTCTAGTTCCTGGAAGCTCTTGAGCGGCATTAGATTTTGAGGTGGATGAGAAAGTGTTTGTGTGTCTGAGGTGACTGAAATGAGGTCAGCAGAATCTTTCATCGCATAGCTCAGCAGTAAGCAGCGTCTGTTTGCTGAGTGAACAGTGGGCCTGGGAATGATGTGGAGGTTGTGGTTGACATGTAGGCAAAGAGAAACCGTTGCTACAGGGGACGTACAGCTTAGAAAAAACGCTGCGGGTTAGTGAGGGTGAGTTCATCTATAATTAAATCTAATGGATAAATAGTTTTTGTTTGTGAGGTCCATATAAATGATTTCCAAAGTGATTGTGTGGGGGATTATACTGTTATTCTGTTTTTGTTGGCATGATGTGGAGCATTTTACACTGACAAATTTGCATCGGATTGTTGTTGTTCTTTCCCATATTAGACATTACTGACATTTCCTTTTAATCTAAAATCTTCTGTTACTTGTCCTGTTGACTTATTCTGATTAAAACACAGTGACCAGTATTTATTAGTGTTCTTATTCATGGTTAATGTTTGTGAGAAAATAACACTCTTCTGTACCAAAAACAATTTGTTGGAGGGTTTCTTAATTTTTCTGCTGATTTATTCTTGTTTCAGGTGTCAATCTGTGTCCCCACCTCCAATTCTTACCACTGGAAAAGAGTCATGTTCCTCTCACCTCAGTGGCAGTGAAGACGTCAGTCAGCAGGGAAGGTACGCTAAAGCTGATGCTAAACTCTGGACCCAAAAGAACTGGAGCTGTAAGACCGCCAGCTTGAGAAGTGGCGCATCGCTCTCCACTGACTTTGAATGCCAAAGCAGGCTCACGAAATCTAGGAGCATTAGTTGTCTGGACAAGAGGCTCACCAACCAGAACCCACCAAGTGGCAATAACCAGGACCAGAAGGAGAACCAGCCACAACAGGCCCCCACTGTGGGGGATGGATTGAATCCTGGACCCCTCTGCTGGAGTACTCTTTCAGTAGGACCTACAAACAAGCTTGGGCACAAGCGCACGCTCTCACTCAGTCATACAGGGACCTGCATCTCATCCGTCGCCATACGCAAAAAGATCTCGGAATGGGAGGGTCGAAAGTTGGCTCTGCCTAGAATGAGCCTTTGCCTGGAGAAAAGGCCCGGAGGTGGGAGCGAGGGTTGCCCAAGCCTGCTGTCCTCACCCTGCAGCGAGAAAACCTTTGACTTTAAGGGTGTGAGGAGGATGAGCACAGCATTTTCCGAGTGCTCCTACCCTGAGATTGAGGAAGATGGGCAGGTATCGGATCGAGAAGCTCCTGTAAGGTTCCAGAAGAGGCCTTCAAAGACAGAGTCCTCAGGGATTTTCCTCCGTACACTCTCGGCACGCAAGGAGACCTCAGCCGTGCTCAGCCGCATTCAAAAAATTGAACAGGCCTTGAAGGAAAGTCCCTCTTCGTCTCCTCCGCAGTATCTTAGTAATTGCTACGGCCTTGACAAGTCCAGACAGAAGTCTTTCATCATAAGTGGAACAGAGGACTTGGACAGCACTTGTGGCAGCAAGCGGAGCAGCATCTGCTCTGTGGCCACCGAACCCGAAGCTTTTCCAGGGTCTGAAAGACTTTCTAAGATCAAGCAGAGGTTCAGCATCAGCTCTACCAGGTCAGAGAGCCCAGAATTCTCTTCTGCACAGGACTCTCCTGGAATCACAGTGAACCCTTTGCCCAAACCCAAACGAACATTTGAGTATGATTCCAACCGCAACCACAGAGGCTTGTTGCCTGGTAATGGACTACCTCCCACCACTGAATCTCCACCTCCACTTCCTTCCACCCCAGCACCTGCTATAATGAGAAATTCAAAGACAGATGAAAGCTTGCCTAAGAAGACTCAAGATAGGTGAGAAACATAATTATCTTCCATATTGTTTGAATGTCAGTAGTGATATGTGGTTTTTGGCAGATTCATTTAACCAAAGCCACTTGGGGATAAGTGTTTTACTCATGGGTACAGGGGTAATGGTGATGGCTCATGGCTTGTTCTTTGTGAGGATCAAACTGGCACCTTCTTTTTACTAAGTGAGATCTTATTACCTTTAAGCAAGAATGCAAATTCTGTCATGATTTACTCACCATCAAGTTGTTCCAAACTTGTATGGCTTTCTTCTGTGGAGGGCCAAAGTTTATCAGAATGTTGACATTGATTTTTTCCATTCAATCGAAGCATACAGTTATCATAGTTTATCAAGATTTAAGGACAAAAAAAGTATAATAAAAGTGGTCCATATGACTTGTTTGCTATATACCAAGTTTTCAGCAAACTGAAATGTAAGTTGTTTTTCACTGAAAACTGCTGTTCTCACATCTAATATGAAGTCACATATTCAAATATTCTTTATTAATCATTTTACATTTGTGTATGCATTCATTCAGTTTGGTCCCTTTAAATAAATCCAAACTAAAGACTAGCCAGACAGATTTGTGTTGCACAAAGAAAAAAACATGTCAGCTGTGGCGAAAATGAATGAGAAGCAATGAATTTGTGTACTTCCACTTAGTCGGGTCCCCCACAAAGAAGAGATCATTTATTTTTTTTTGGATAAAGTGTATAAAACTTGTCCCAAAAATGTTGAAAATGATAAGGACCACAGGCCAAGAATTTGTTTTGTTGATATAGTTCTAGACTTTGAATTATTGTCTTTTGTTTTTTGACTACATAGTCTCTCACAGTGTATTGGCCTCTTCAGTTTCACAGATTCCTGTGTTACAAATCAAGTAAGCAAAATTAAATTTCCTGTCAGGCATTTGACAGCAAGCAAAGATCAACATGGAGATGCTCGTTTTCTCAGGGTTTAGTAATTTTACCATTAGGTGAATTACACTCTTTTGTTTTGTGTATGGCACACATCATCTTTTTGCTTTATTTTCTTTACATTGAGATTCAGACTGGCATTTCTGAAACAGGCAATAATATTAATAATATTTATTTCTCCAAATTTACTTCAGAAATCCAAAAATAGCATCAGCTATAACTTACTGTACCAACAGAACATAAAACACTTTTGAGTATATTTTTAGAAACCCATCAGTGTTCATTTAACAGGGTGAGATGGAAGAACACAGAAACTGAAACGTTTTGAAGGTTCAAAGACCTCAGAGACTTTATCTCTTCTTTTTAAGTTGATGTAACACTGCTTCATGGTGTTGCTTTTTGGCTTTTTTGAGGGCTCTCATGTTGTTTAGCTCATATTCCTCATGGCCTTGTGAATGATCTTTGGCACATGGATTGTTTAGCCCAGTAACTGGGTATGGAGAACTGCCAGGTTCTTGTAATTGAGAACCTCATGTGCTGGAGCATTTCTACTGCTCTACATTTGAGGCCATGTTTGACATTCTTGTGGCTGGTCCAAAGTCCACTGTTTAAAGACTATAGGCAAGCAAACGGATTGTGTCATTAACTTGGGCTTTCAACTTTCTGGTTAGCTTTTCAGCCATGTTATTGTGTGTATATTTTCATGCATATACATTTGGGCTTTTTGTAGATAAACAAGTACAATCTGACCATAGGAAAGAACTAGACGAGTGTTGTTCATTTAAGCAATATGTCCAAGCCTCTCTTGTTGCTCATTGTTTTTAATTGGTGTTTTCTAGAAGAACTGTTGAGCAAATTAAACACATTTAAGATCCTCATAAATGAAAGATGCTTTTATGTTCTCAGGTGATCTGACCTGATTGTGATCATTCAACTGAAAGATGAGCCATACCAACAGAATTACTCTTCACTTGTTCAGCAGAGTCATGTCCAAAGCTGTGGTTTTTCTTTATCTCTGTTTGCTTCTAGAGAATCGTGTGAGTCAGAAGATGCTGTCAGCCTGCCTTCCTCATACCCTTCCTCACTCACAGAGAATGGCACAGAGAACCACAGTCGGCCCAGCTCCAAGAGCACACTCGAGGAGAACGCCTATGAGGACATAGTGGGTAAGAACATACAACAGTTGGTGAAAGATCCTGCTTGCTCCCTTTTGATTTGAGGCTAAAATGTAACTGATGTATATTAGAATGACTTGCGAAAACCTGTTATTGTTAGAGATATTTATTTTGAAAAGATTTATGGTGTAAATATATTAGAATTTCATATTTACAGTGGGTATAGAAAAGAATCACCCCCTTTAAAATAAGCACATTTTGTTGCTTTGCATCCTGAAATGAAGACGGACACAGTTTTTGTTTTATCCAGCCTTTGAGTGACGACAGTCTGCTATGTATCTCAGAGCATATTACAGGGACTGGAGCACTTGTCAGGAAAGAAGGAAAAACAGATGGGGCAAAATACCATCAAATTCTTGAGGAAAATCTGTTGCCCTCTGCCAGAAAGTTGTCAATGGGAAGAAGGTTTACCTTCCAACATGACAATAAGCCAAAACACACAGCAAAACTGAGCAAACAGTGATTGAAGGAGAAAAAGGTGAATGTCCTTGCATGGCCTAGACAGAGCCCAGACTTAAAACCCATAGAAAATCTGTGGAATGACTTGAAGACTGCAGTACACAAATGATCACCATCAAATTTAACTGAACCTGAGCAGTTCTGCAAAGAAGAGTGGGCAAATATTGCAAAGTCTAGATGTGCAAAGTAAGTAGATAAATATCCCAACAGACTAAAGGCTGTAATTAAAGCAAAAGGTGGTTCAAAAAAATACTGACGTAAGGGGGTGATTCTTTTTCCAACTCAGTAATTCTGGTTTATTATTATTTGTTTTTTTCTGATATGTTTGTGTTATATCTTTCACTTGGATATTATAAGTTGCACTGAGTAAATACAGCTGGATAACAGAAAAATCAGTGTCCGTCTTCATTTCAGGCTGCAAAGCAACAAAATGTGATTATTTTAAAGGGGGGTGATACTTTTCTATACCCACTGTGGAATTTATTTTTAATAAAAAATATTTTATATATTTGTACGTTTATTAATTTCACATATTTTAAATGTATATAATTTTAACTATATAACATTTACAGATATTTTATAGCATAAATCATAATAAAAATAATAAAATATTTAAACAAAGTATAGTAATAAAAAGTTATAATTTATCTTTTTATATTTATTATTTTATGTTTTTTATTTATAACATTATAGGCATCTATTTATATTTTATATATTTAAAATGTTATATGGATTGCATTTTTATGATGACAGTTAGATATTTTGTACCCTTTTATTGTTTGTTGATTGTGCACTCTTCACACAAGCCCTGGTTAAATCCTCTTTTTTTGTCTACTGAAGGTGATGAAGTACTGGCATGTGGTGCTGGCTGATTTAAGGTGCTAAATTCCTTCCTGGCAGGAAATAGTCTGTGTGCGCTAATGCTCAGACCCTGTGGGGCTTGACACTGTTACAGTGTTCTAGCGTCTCGCGCTGTGGCCAGACTGTAAATCTCTGTCTTTTCATTGCTGATGAGGCTTGGGCATCAGGTGCTGTTAAGTGGTCTGGCTAAATAAGTGCCTAGTTGGCAAACAAGCAGAAGGAGTTTGTGGTTTGGTAGGCTTGAAGTTTATATGTCATTATATCAGTTCTACAGCCAAAAATAAAGCCTTTGCTACGTATTGTTCTTGAAATGATGATGGCCACTCGGTCCAGGCGGTGCATGAGTCTCTAGCAGTTTTTCCACTGACAAAGGTTCCATTGTTCTAGCGAACACCTTGAGTGTGGGATCAAGCATTGCGGTTGCACATTTTTACGAATGCTGATTAGTTCCAGAGAAATATATGGCCTCTGTGTGCCTCTTTGCTCCAACCACTGAGCCGGTGGATTGGTGTAACATTCTGACAGAGGCATATAAGGGTGGTCTCCAGAAGCATCAGGCTGTGGTTAGCATATCAGATGGTCTGCTTCCTCAGGCTGTCAACAGGCTTTCAGCCCTAAAATGTCACCAAATGTTAAAAACGTAAACATTACTCATGGTATACATGTGTAAGGCTTCAACTTTCTCTCAGGTTAAACCTTTGGGCATCATGTTGCTTTTAGGCACAAAGCCTGTCTGATCTAGTGGCAGTGGTGAGGTGTCCCCCATATGCAATGCACATTAGTATAGTGATAATGGATTGGCCAATTATCTCCAGATGGCTGGATCATGTTAAATTTACCATGAGATAAATCACTTGTTGGGAGACCTATTGATGTCACAATAATATGCAATCTTCAACAGAGGCCATTTACTTTTTTCGGGTCCTTATAAGTGGCCATAACAGTCAGGTTGTTGTCCATGATTGTTTGTTGAAAATAATATCCATTCTTCATTCTAATTTTCTAGCTTTTTCTTCCAGGCAAAAAGCTTCTTCTGCTTGTTTACACGTCACAAAGGCATTTCTTTTGAGGGCCATTCCTCATCTCACAAGACCGCATTGCATGGTGCTCCTGGGAAGACCGCAATGTGGACATAAAATGGTTGTGTCTGCTGTGTTGCTTTTTATTGGTAGTGTACTGCTGACTTACACAACAAGCACTCAACATCCTTTCCTTTGAAATCCTATTGTGTAAATGGAAGCACAGTATGTGTTTTGGTTAGGGATGCCCACTCTCTCTCTCCTTTTGTCTGTGTGTTTTGTGGAGCTCCTGTAAGCAGAGAAGTTGATTAGTACCCTCTTGTACATGAGTGGTCAGGGAGGGATATCATTTCTCCAGCATGCTGTCATTACATTGCTTCGTTTAGGAGCCTCACAGAGCACTCTGTCTGTGCAATTGCTGGTCTGTCATTGTGCCTCTCAGGCTTAATGGCACTAGGGCAAATCTCAGCAGTACATCTTGTGAGGTCAGGCTGTTGTTTAGTTGATTACTACACTGTATGGTAGCTTTTTGCCTTCTTTTAAGCTTTTCACAAGAAGTTACACTGATTATTATGGCCAGGTTTACTTAGTGGCACTTTTGATACCCTTGTCATGTAATGTGCTAAAGTGTTAAATTGTAACAAAATGAGTGAACAAGGGCTAATATTTTCATCTACAAGATGCAACATGAATTGAGCAGATATGGTTGCTTTCTTTTGTAGTGCACCTGGAGCTGTATTACAGAAATGTCCTAATTTAAGTCTCAGGTTATAATCTGCCAAGATCCAAGTTTCTTTCTGGAAACATCATTCAGTATTTTAGGTTAGGAAGTTTCTGTAATATAACCCCTGTTGTGTATCTAGTGGAGGGAAACAGGGCAGAAAGATGTGTGATATGCCACTGTCTTACAGTAAGAAAAAGACAGCAAAGTAGGGCACTGTTTTTGTGTGGGTTGTGCACAACTGTTTTTACATCATATTAAAACTGGCAGCATTCACACGGTAGGTTTCATTACATTGCCTTGACATCCAGGAATTGGTGACTTGGAAAGAATGATTTTAATTAGAGGATTTCATTTTATTGACCTGAGACAAAGTGATGCAATAGCTAGATGTTATATGAGCAACACAGTTGTTATTTTTTTATATACAGGATCCATCGTCAGTTTATCAATTTTAAAATACTTTTAGTGAAATTTTGGGGTCGGTAAGATTTTCTTTAGGTTAGAAATTAATATTTCATTCCACAAGACTGCCGTAAAAAAAAAAAAAAAAAAAAAAAAAAAAAAAAAAAAAAAATATATATATATATATATATATATATATATATATATATATATATATATATATATATATAATATATATATATATAAATATATATATAATATATATATATATATATATAAAAATATATATATTATATTAATATATGTATATATTACTTGTATGTGTGTTTGTATACATATCTTATTTATTAGCATTACCAGAAGAAGTCGTAGTAGACCAGCATGTGTTGATACTTCATACAAGCTTCTACATTAGAGTTAAAAACTTTTGTGGGCCCTATTCAGGTCATCTTGTTCTTGCTTTATGCAGCCTATCAGTCTGCCAAAGTTTCTTAAAGGGGAAAGCACAACTTTATTGTTCGGTGAGCAAGTGATCCACCCTTTTACATGAGAAAACATGTTTGCAAAAAAAAGATTCATCTTAAACACGTTTTAACAAAGAGGCCATATTCACAACGTTTATATTGTTTTTTTTATTTTCATGGAGTCTTGTGTAAAGTCAAACTAAAGTTCTGCACTGTCTACATTCTCTAATCTTGACTCATCACTGGCCCTTATTTCTGGAGACAGTGTGCTGTCCAAAGGCTTATGTCCAACAGAAACTGTTTTTGGAGACGATGCACTTGAGTTTCAAGCAAGCCAGCAGTAAACCTCCATGAATAATCCTTTCCCAGCACTCAATAGCTGCCCCGCTGTGTGCCTCCGGCTCCTTCTTTTCATTATCATTTTCCACCGCCTTCCATACCCTCTGCCCACCCTTTCCCTATCAGTTTATCTCTCTCCCACTCACTCCTTAAGAAGACCTGTTACCTTGCTTCCTTTTAAGTCGGCTCCTGGGCAGCTGGTGTTTGGTTTTAGTCTGAGTTGTTCTCCCTCGCCTCTGCTCTTCTGCAAACAGAGAAAGAGAATCCATATGAGGATGTAGATCCAGTGAGGAGATGTCTGGCCAGAAATTCCCGCCTGTTACCCGAGAGGTCCCGGGACTCACTCAACAGGATGTGGACCTCCCAGGACAGGAAGTCCATTACACCTCCCCAGGTAGTCTCCTTGGCTGTGTAAGATAGTGATGATAGCACCTGCTTTTTAATGATTTTTATTTCAATCAATGCTTTATATACATGAATTATTTCACCATATTTTTAGTAAAGTTAGTAAAGTGCTTTGCAACGTATTGTAGTGTATTTTTAAATTTTGATTTATTATACATGTCTCCACCTTTTCATTATGCTAAAAGATTGATTTCTTATCAACTTCCCTCTCACCAGCTTCCCTCTAAACAGAGTAGTCAGTCTCTGCGGCTGCAAGGTCCTGCTGACAGGAAGAGCCAGCGCACATCCCGCCTGTCTAAGAGGCACAGCCATGATGACATGCTGCTGCTACCCCAGCTTGGCATGCCTTCCTCCTCCTGTGGCCTATTAGATGACAGCCTGAACCCTTCCACCGATACACTGGCATCCCACAGGCAGAAACGAGTCCCAAAGGTAAACAATAAGGCTAGAATGAAGTGAATTGACCGTGTAGCGGTTGAACATGTCTGCGTAATTTTTCTTGTAAATCTGGGATTCCTAAACTTTTTTTTAGCTGAACTCTTTTGATCTGAAATATTTTCTTGAATTAACCGCTGAGATTTTAAGTTAATAGTTCAATAATTTAACAACACATTCACATACTCACGGTTCTCTGATGTCTGTTAAAGGTAACGTGACATGTAACAGTGCTTCACACTAACCAGTGTTATTTTGTAATCTAATAAATAAGTTTATAAAGAAACCAAAATTTTAGATAGCAGTTTCACAATTCTCGATTTCAATCTCACAGGAAATATCACAGGAAAAACTACTAGCCTAACAAATACAAAGTTCAAACATTATTAAATTGAAGAGTGAGTAATAAATAAAGAACCAATAAACAAATTGCGAGCAATAGTACAAATAAATACAATCAAACAATTGAAACAATGCTTTTGTTTTTCAGGTTTGTATGTGTTCAGGTACAGAAATGGAATAATCAAATGTAAAATAACATTGCATAGTCTTAACTGTATACATTAAATATAGATTAATCCTTGTTAAAGCTACAAAAGTTATTCAGTGAAGAGCAATAAAGGATTTTCTCTTTGTCTTTTGTTGTTTGATTAACATTAATGACGCAGACAGCAGCAGCTTCATTATGCTCCCATCAGTTTAAGACCAAATGCACGGATCCAATATAATCTTTCACACCGGCCCATTGTGATCCATGATAATTGCTTTTAAATCAGTGGGTGCAGCACTGTGTAATGCGACTCAACGAATCCCTGACACTTAACTTGGCACAGTTTTACCAACATTAAGAGTTAACAGTTGACTCTTTAGAAGTAGGTATAACACCAGTCTGCCTTCCAGCCACTTTTTCCTCTGCTCCTTAATGTTTTTGTTGGGAAAACACCTTCAACCACACACAGTTTTAATGCCCATAACCTTAATGTTCAGATGCTGCAGGGTTTAAAGAGAAAAACATGGAATCTATCGCTCAAGTTTACATAACCACTCTCAAGAATGGAAAAAAAGGAGCCCTGAAAGACTGAAAGATTTAGTTGCACTGTTTTTCCCTTTCCAGACATTTTACAAGTTGCTATAGAGCGGTCCCAGTGGCTTTTAGGAACTTACTGATAGCTAAAATCAATTATTTTCCCATCTGGATTACTGCAGCCCCTTAAAATATTATTTGCAAAACTTAATAACATTCCTTGCTATATATGTACATAAGGGGCAGTTTGAAAGTCATTTTCAATTGGTTGTAACGCATCTTTTTCCCTATCAGGTGGTGCAAAGAATAAACTCTATCTACTGTACAAAAAGAGGAAAGAAGAGGCTAAAGAATCTTTCGCTTTCAAACATAGAAACTGCGTCTCTAAGAGGTATAGATTTTTACCATGATGTAATCTCTTAGAATGTGCCTCAGTTGTTCATGTTCAGACCAAAAATGTTGTCAGTTGACACTTTGACATTAAACAACCCCTCTTCTCTGTTTGTAGATGACAACAGCGAGAGTGAAAGTGACTCTGATGACAGGTTTAAAGGTGAGGGAGCAGCACATATGGCTGAGTGAGCAATGTGTTTGAGTTGAGTGCTGCTCAAAGACTCTGTCCTTTGAGCAAACATCATCACATGACCCTGTTGATCACAAGTAAATGTCAAAACTGAGCAGTGTTATGTATATACTCCTATTATTTTTATTAATATTTTGAATGTAATATTTCTGTATTTAGTAATATTTTGAATTAGCTTTTATTTTTATATTTTCAGGTTTTAGTAATTTAGTAATTTGCTTGGCTTTTCTTATTTTTATTGGTTTCAGTTTGTTCATATAATAGATTTTATTTATATATGTTGCCTGTAAGATTGTGTGGATTTTTATTTTATTTTTTTAACGCAGCCCACACTCAGAGGTTGCTGAAGCTGCAGTCTATGCTGCGACGTGCACCCAGTTACAGGACTCTGGAGCTGCAGCTGATCGAGTGGCAGGAAAGGGAGCTCTTTGAGTACTTTGTGGTGGTCTCACTGAAGAAAAAGCCCACCAAAAACTCTTATACTCCAGAAGTCACTTACCAGTTCCCTAAGGTGAATATTCTCTATAAAAAGGGGAGATACTGTTTTTGTTTTACAGTTAAGATGCTGCACAGTGGGAAATACATTAATGTTTAGTATCCCTTTATCTTAATTTTTACTTGCTATCTAACAGTTTCCTGATAAAGTCTTGATATATGATGAATAATATAAATATGATTTTCTTTCTTATGATATTACTTCTTATGAAGATTATTTCTGTTTTGGGTCAATAAGAAAGAGATTAATACTTTTATTCTTTAGTACTTTTATCAAAGAATCCAAAAAAAAGATATGTATAACGGTTTTCACAAGAATATTAGGCAGCACTGTTTCAACACTGATAATAAGATAAAATGTTTATTGAGCACCAAATCAGCATATTAGAATGATTTCTGAAGGATTACGTGACAAGGCTGGAGGAATGGCTGCTGAAAAAAAATTGTCACAGAAATAAATTGCATTTTAAAATATATTGAAATATAAAACAATTGTTTACATTTTTTGTAAATAAAACAAATAATTATTTAAAGAATGCAGCCTTAGTGAGCATAAAATACTTTTCGAACAAAAAGTTCTTACTGACCCCAGATGTTTGAACCATAATGTAATTATGCAAATTATAAACAAGGCTGAAAATACAGCTTTGAGCTCTTATCGTTTGGACGTACTGACAATAAGTGGCACAAGCAGGAAATCGTTGCCATAGCAATCATGTTTAGTCACAGAGATAGGTCTTTGATTAGCTGAGATTTGCCTTAGTGATTGTGTTCCCTTGAGAAGCTGAAATATGTTGACACTCTGCCCAAAAGGTCAACATGTTATTGTGTTTCTAAACTACAACAGAGGGCTGATGGTGACATGGGTTGTGGTAGAACTGGGATATTGTCCCCTTGTTGGGCAGAAAAATATTACATATACATGCTTGACATAGTAATGAAGGTGTAAAAGGAAACTATAATGAGGCTGTGCAAATATATTAGATAGATTCCTTACCAGGTCTTTTCATCTGACCCTCACAGTTAGAGAGACTCACCAAGCAGATGAGGGAAGCTGAACAGAGACTCAAGGCTATCCCACAATTCTGCTTTCCAGATGCCAAAGACTGGAGCCCTGTGTCTGAATACAACAGGTATTACTGTTTTTCTATGTACTGTATGCAGAGATTTGTTGGAATTGTACTTCCATCAAGACAACTACAACCACATTGTGTAGTTTGGGTCACAGGAACAACACTATCACACAATCAATTCATCAACTGTACTAAAAAATGACCATCTCAATTTAATCTTCCACAAGTATTCACGACCAAAATACCCCATGTCATAAACTCTCAGTAATTTCTTTGGTTTTCTTGCAAACATCTTAGCTGCCTGATAAAGTCTTCTTACCACAATGGATACGCCTCAAAGGCAAAGTCATCAGTCTCAAGAGCATTTTCTCTCAAGTGGTTGTAAACAGTTTTTCTACTTATCACCTGATATACATGGTGGTTTGGGGACTAATGATGGCTATCTGTGTTTTGCTGCAGTGAGACCTTCTCTTTCATGCTCACCGGAGAAGATGGCAGTAGACGCTTTGGGTATTGCAGACGGCTTCTGGTGAGTCTCTTTCTCACATTATGGATGCTTTTCTTGCACATTTTCTTGCTTTGTTTGTGTTAGTACAACCATATGTATATTGTATATTGCATCACACATTGTAATTAAAGGGCAAGCATATGGATAGAGGTTTTGATCAGTCACTTGAGTAAGTCTTTGGTTTGCTCTCTTTTTTGTGCTCAAAGAGTAACAGATTCTCATTGACGTGTCTCCTCTGGTTTAATGAGAGTTTCTCAGGAAATACAAACCATCAAAAGATGTCTTTGTATGTAAGATTTAGTCACATATTTGTGTGCTTTGAGTTTTGTGGTGATTATTGTTTTGGATGTTGTGATGAGTTGCATGTTTCATGGGTTTTATTTGTGAATGTGCAGTTAGGAATGTGCTGCCTTTTCCGTACATTGTTGTTATAAGTTATACATTATATGTTTTGCGTTAAAGTGTGTGTTAATGGTAATCTGTGGTTTGAGAATGACATTTTTGATATGATATGCTTATCAGTATTTGTCAATATGACTGCTGTTGCTTTTTCAGAAATTTCCTTTTATAGATGTGACCTTATGTTTTAGATTGAGAGTGATTCATTATTGGCTTGTGGGATTTCTTTAGTTTCTATTCTTTCTCAGCTCATCTCTGTGAGTGTCTGAATGGCCCAGTGGAGAGAAGCGTTGACTGTGTTCCCTGCAGGGTTAAAGTCCAGGGGCTGGCATGAGGGCAGCATTCCTGAGGAATTGAACCCAGCTCCACATGCTTGAATTAATCGTCCATTTGTAAAAAGTCAGCAGAGGAGAATTGCATACCTAATATGGACAAGAAGAATGGGGATTCTTTGTGTTTGTGTGCTTTGAGAGACACTAACCTGGTTGGATTTCTAGAAAATAGCCAGACTTTCGATTGTTTAGTGAATTGCATGTGACAACTCATTCATTTTGTGGAACTGCACCTGTGCTGTGTTTACACTGGAAATTCTGTATCCATTTTTGAAACTTCCATCCATTTTAGACACACAACATGCACTATTTCATGTGTTTAACTTTAGGTTATGAATTGAATACTAAATACAAATATGGTATAGGAGGACAACATTTAAAGCCAGGGAGTGATTAGTTTAATGGTCCCATCCCCACGTTTAACAACAGTAAAACACTGGAGTTATTGATGCAGCTTTGGATCACAGTAATAAATTAAATTTTTAAATGTATTAAAATAATAAAAAACTTATTTTTAAATGTAATAATATTTCACAATAATACTGTGTCTGCTGTATTTAATAAATGCAGCCCTGGTGAGCATAAGAGATTTATTTTAAAACAGTAAAAAATGTTACAGGCCCTAAATGTTTTAATTGTCTGCTAGATAATAAAATACATAAAATAATCTCATGTACTTAAACAAGCCATATCTAGAAACCACAATATCATTGAGATTTCTGGTTGGGCTCTCATCCACCCAGAACACCCTAGCAAGTGCATAGCAACACACTAAAAGGCATTCAGAACTCAACGACAATATAGAAATGCACTGGTAACCATACACAGCACCTTTGCATCATGCATATGCAAGATCAAAATCTGGATTCTTCTCAATTTCACCACTCACAGATGTGATTTAGTACTTCATGTGTGTGATTTAATTGCTTGTGTAATATTTTCCCTGAATCTGCAGCCGAGTGGGAAAGGGCCTCGTCTTCCTGAAGTGTATTGTGTCATTAGCCGACTGGGCTGTTTCAACCTATTTTCCAAGGTGAGCTCAGGCCTGCTCACACACACACACATACACACATACACACATACACACTGTCTCTGGCTGTCAGACATGGGCACAGCTGGAGCAAGGCTTGTGTTGGCATTGAGGAACATCCAGCTTACATCTGTCTTTCACTCTGGCCTATTAAACCAATATTATTTCTTTCACTTCCACCTTTCATTCATGGGAAAGTGAGGAAGAAGTATAAAAACATGCTTGATCCAGCCTTGGTTATCATAATATTCCATGGAAATCTAATCTGCATGTTTTCGTCAGTCTTGAAAAAAATCTCATGTAGCCACTGAAAACCATGACTTGCCAGTGACAGGTTAGAATTCCAGAGACTTCCACACACATATCTGAAAGGAAAAAAGAAACAGACCACATGAAACTGATCACTGTTCTGCAGTGTATAAAGCCAGTACAAGTGCCACAATCTACTGTACATGTGAATGCCTTTTAACACTGTTAAGCCAGTGTTTTTCTCCGTCAACTAATTCAGCATTAATTTTTTACAGATCCTTGATGAAGTGGAGAGGAGGAGAGGGATTTCGGCTGCTCTGGTGTATCCTTTCATGAGGAGTGTGATGGAATCTCCTTTCCCAGCACCAGGCAAGACCATAAAAGTCAAAACCTTCCTGCCTGGAGCAGGAAATGAGGTTAGATCCTTTCCTTATATAAATTAGACTGCTGTTATCTGCTGTAGATTAGAAATAAGTTTATTCATCACTCATTGAAGCAAATGTAATATAATCTATAGATACGAGATAGGAATCCTTAAAGACTACATGATAATTATGAGTTTTTTCTAAAAAAAAAAATCCTAATTTGCTGCTTATTAATTGTTAGTAATATAGTTGTTAAGTTTGGGTGTGGGTGTGGGGTGGATTAAAGGATCTAAAATATGCTCATGCAGAATAGGACATAAATATGTGCTTTATAAATACTAATAAACAGCCAACATGCTAGTAATAGGCATGCTAATAAGCAGCTACTTAATAGTGAGAACTGGTCCTTAAATAAAGTTTTACCAAAATGGACAATATACAGTATGCTGGAAATATTTAAATAATTATACAGGAAATTCAGTAAAATTCATAACACTTTTGCTGGAGAATGATGGCATATATAACAAAACATACTTGGTTAATATATGTCTCTGGTCCTATTGTGCAAAATTTAATAAATTTCTTTGCCCATGTAATGCCTTTTTTATGCTGCATGCATTGGGGGCGGAAATAGTTACAAAATAGTCAATAGTAATATTTTCATTTTCTGTCTTAACAACATTCATATTGCTCCTCGGATTAATGTACAGTGTTTTATTTTCTGCAGGTTATTGAGTTACGAAGGCCCATGGACTCCAGACTAGAGCATGTGGACTTTGAAAGTCTGTTCAGCTGCCTGAGTGTCCGACAGGTGGTACGTGTTTTTGCCTCTCTGTTGCTGGAACGAAGAGTCATCTTTGTGGCTGACAAGCTGAGGTGAGACACCCTTGTGTGTTAGCTCAAGTGCCTGCGTTATCATGTGTCTGCATCCTTTGAGACAATGAATATGAACTGCCAAATGTAGGCAGCATATCATCTCATGTAACGCACTCTTCATTCCCATGAGAAAGTTTTTGCTTTTTCAGACCAAACATGGTCAAGCAGTCCTCCCAGTCCTCCTCTAAGACAAGCTGACCACTGTGACAACAGCAGTCTGAGTGTGGCCTAACAGCAGATGTTCTCAATAACCCCTTTCTTCACTGATGTGCAATGTCACTTTAAAGTTTTCCATCTACTCATACAGAGCCCGTAAAATAACATCTGCTACAAATGATAGATTTTTATCTTTTCAGGTTATGGTTTTTCTCCTCCTGTTGGTTGTTGCAGTGTTTGTTTTTCAGGTCTATTCCTTGATTCTTCTCCAGATTCTCAAGTGAGAAACTCAAGCTAAGTGATCATCACAGTATAAGAGGATAAAGATTTGGAAAACATCATTCCATATTTTTCAGTGACCATAGGGATTCTGAATGGAATACCAATCATAGTATCGGTCCGAATGTTCCAGCCAATATGTCTTGGCTTATTTCGGCAGTAAATAGCTGTTTTCGGGCCCGGTTGTGTTTTGTCTGTCAGTGTTCAACCAGTGCATCTGTTAAATAGCAGCTTTCTACAGCGGTTTTGGTTAAAGGGTGACCCAACGGCTGCTCCATGAAGGCCACTGTTAAATTCATCAGAGGAGGCATTTTTGACCCCACCCTCTAACACTGGGCTAAACTCCCAGGAATCCCCGCTGATCTAAATGCAGATGTGGGTCAGGGCTGAGACAGGTCTTTGGTGCTGTTAGGGACGTTATGGTCCCTGGAGGTTTAGACACCCCCCTCCGAGCCTTCGTGCTTGGTCCCGGAAGCTTGTGGCCAGGCATGGGGGGTCATTAGGGAGTAGGTTATTTGTAAAAGCTTAATCTCCACAAATCATCAGCCATTTCAAACAAACAGCAGCGGGGTATGTGGGGTGGGCAGTTGCTGTGAAGGAAGGAATGCACTTCCTGTGTGAGTGACTGCGCGTTTCTCTCCTCTAATCGGTGGCCATATTGCAACAGGGTAACAGTCGTTACTTAAAAAGTTACAAATTTACATGCACTTTAAAAGTCTGATTTCAGTCAGACTAAAACAGTAAGTTGTCTTTTTTAAAAGACATCTCAGTGCTTTAGTCCGACTGAAATACCAGTCTGGTTTTTGCGAACAAAAGTCTCTAAAAATTAGAGATGATTCATGCCCAGTTTCGATTGGCATTTTTTTAACAGGCAAATGGGCCGATACCAGTTGCTATTTATATATATATATCACACTGTGTATATATATATACACACTGTATATATATAAACAGAAACTGTGGAACAGAAACAATATCTGAGGAGTATAAATATTGATTTTATGTAATTTTATGTACTTTTTAGCATTTTAAGTTAGATTATATATAAAAAGATTAAAAACAAACAGATTTGTTATAATTATAGCAGAAATACTAGAGGAAATAGGGGGTCTTTAAGTCAAAAAGGTTGAGAACCAGTGCGTTAATCAGACAACAGTTGGTCTCTGCATTATGTGCTTACTCAATTTTTAACTCATGTGAATGTACTTGGTGTTATTGACCTAGCTTGTGTTGAAACCTTTCCTTTGCCCTCTACTTCTTGGTAGTATAACCAATGGTTTAGTTCACAAACTTCTGAATATTCGACACAAAATAGCAAAATATGTTTATTCTTTGAATCACAGAACAAAAGTAGTATGTGCTATGTAGTTGCTCAAAGTACGCTTTTCAAAACCCACTCTTTGTGAATGGGTTTGAATCACACCCATTATCATAATAGATAGAGCTCTAGTTACAACATATTATGCTGTTAAGCCAAGTATTGACATTCCATGGGCTTGGCTCTGTTCAAAACAGGATAGGTGGATTGATTTGGTCCAGGCCTAGCTGTGTTGCCCAGCAACCTTAGGTGGATTATGGGCAATGCTAGACTAAGGTAGAAAATTCTCCTTTCTCTCACATCAAGGACATTGCTGCGGCTCTCTGGGGAAAGACCACTGCAATTCATTTAAAAAAAAATGTCTGCCAACAGTGTATGATGTATTCTTCTGTAGCCTGTACCATATACAGTATCTTCTGCTCAGGATCTGGCAGAAAGAACACTCACCCCATGTTAGGCAATGCTTTCCTTGGGATTTTCCTTGTTTGTTTTAACACTTTCTACACTGTATAGCCACTTTCTGAAGCATAAACCAGCCTATTTCTTGTGGCACAGAAAGTAATTGTTCTCGAATCACAAACTTTTTTCCATTTACTATGTGATTGTCTAGAGAGCTCCTCTTCCCAAACCAGACACTGACGTCCAATCAGGCTGCTGAGTGAGTTCCTGTGGGGGGTAGAGCAGCTAAGATTGTTAATGAAGTAAATACATCACCCAATATTATGTTGAAGTATCCGCGATAATACATGAATTTTTTAAACGTTGTATTGATATTGCTGCTACTGAAATTTCTTACAATGATATGCATTTTGTGTGATTACATAATAACAGGAAGGAGTTCAACTCTCCAATGTGTTGTCTGGTTTTGTCGTTTCTAAATTACTTCCTTTTCTTGTGTACACTGTGTGTGAAAATTTTGGTCTAGCTGTAGATGTCTTCCTGTAGTAAGTGACTGTTGTTGTTGAAAAGTTGAAGATGGAAAAATGTTTCTTCTTTTTCCTTCTTTTATTATCATCACAGTGATATGTTTCAGTATATTGCATAAAGGTGGGAACATAAACTTCACATCAGCTTTTGCATAATCTTTGTGTTATTGCTCTTACATCCACATACGGCATGCCACCACTGGTTAAACATGCAGAAGCTCTCATAAAATTACTCTCTGAGCTCGTTTTCCAAAAGCCAGCCAGCCATCCAACATTCCCATTACTTTTGAAAGATGCAGTATTGTTGAGAATCTGTCCAGTTCAGTTTGGCAGGTTAAATGAAAGCATGTGTATTTTTGTTCAGATTAGGATGTTGAATTTTCACCCTTAAGCTACTTCTGCTGCAAATTCTTCTCTTTAAGGCTAGCTCACGTTACTCACAACAAACATCAATTTCTAGCAGCTGTTGGGTTCTGCTGGATCAGTGTGTTATTTAAATAGCATTTGAATACTATGGTATTTATTAATATTTTGAATGAACTGCATTTCAGTTTTCATTTTAAATTTTAGATTCAATTTTGTAAGCAATTTTGTTATGTTGCTTTAGTCACTTTTATTAGATTTTGTTTTTACAAGCATTTCTGTTTAGATGTTATTTATTTTTAGTTTAATGCTTCATCTTTAATTTATTTAATTTCAGTTAATTGCCAATACAACATTTCTAAGTTAAGGTTTTTCATCTAATATATTTGTTTTTATTTCAACTTTATTTCAGTTAACAAAAACGTTTTATTTAATAATTGTAGTTTTAGTTAATAGTAACAACAATGGTGTGTTAACCCTGTTTGTGTGTTTTTAGACAGCGTGAAAATGACAGTGCGATTTCTAATTCATAAAAATTTTGTTAAAAATGTTGCCGTTTGTTAGAAAATTGTGAATTCAGTTTTTATATAGAATCTTTTAAATCTTTGAGGAAGGTTCAATCTTGTTGATTAGTTTCTCAAATGATAAAATATACAATATAATAGCTGTTATGTCTTTTTGTTCTGTCAGATAAAGGATATTTCAGTTGGTTGAGTGTGTTTGATATGACTGTGTTTGTGTGCAAACCAGCTCTGTAGGACAGTCCAGTTAGGAGTCAATTACAGTAGCTAGCAGCAGTTTTCAACTCAATCCTCTATCTGTGTTGTTTGGCTCCTGGAGGAATCAGGCAGCATAGAGTGGTGTTTGGACTGGTCTAAAGTTCCGTCTTCAACTTTTCCCATGAGTACTTGCCTCTGAGGCCTCAGTGCTGACATTCCAGGTATCAGCTATCAGAATCTGCCTGTCTCGCCTGTGGCTAGGTTTTTATAATCTGCCTATCTCTGTTCCCAGTGTGAACATGCCAGAATGCAGGATGCAGAATCTCTCACACACACAAACATTCAGACACCACCTAAAGTGTTTTAAGCATAGGCCATGAAATTTAATATTTTGATTTGATTAAAAATGCTAACTACTAATTGCATGTGCTAATTTGTGAATATGCAAATTGTTTTGAGACCTGGAGCTAATATATTAAAATTAGTATTTTTAAATATATAATAAAGGGGGTCATTTATGGGAGCCTGTTTCTGGTACAGGATAAAACAGTGAAAAAAAGGAAATTGCAACTTTTTTTATCTCACTATTTGTTCTTTGTTTCTCGTAATTCTGAGGAAAAAAGTTAGAATTGTGAAATGTAAATGAAGAATTCTGGGTTTGTATCTCACAATTCAGTTTTTTTTCTCTCTCTCTCAGAATTCTTAGTTCACATTTCGCAATTCCACCACAGACTAAAATATAAAAAAGGTAATTGCGACTTTTTATCCCACAATTAAAATTTTTCTCAGTTTAAAATTCCTCAGTTTATACGTATATCACAGTTCAGACCTTTTTTCTCTCATTTCTGAGAAAAAAAGCAGAATTGCAATATTTGTATTCAGAATTGTGAGATATTCTAAGAAGTCACAATTGTGAGATATAAATTCTGACTTGTTTTTTTTTTCTTCTCAGAATTGTGAGAAAAAAACTCTGAATTGTGAGACAAAAAGTTGCAGTTACCTTTTTATTTTTTCATTCTGTGGTGAAAACGGGCTTCCTTAGGCATTTTTTTAATCATTCCTAAAAACACAAATGAGCAGTATTGGAGCTGCAATAATATTTAGTTTACTGTCAGCATAACAAATTTTATCTATGGGTTCAGTCCTGATCCTTTCTAATTCATGACTGGAGTCAGTGTGTTTTTCCAGTGGTTTATTTTCTCGGCCTCTGTATATGTGGGCCCATGTGGTGGATGGGACAGAAAGAGATGAGAACAAGAGAAAGGAGGGTCAGCCACTATCAACAAGCTGGGGACCGTGAGAAGGCCACTGTGCTATTTGTGACTTTGCATTTAGCCTTAGCTGTAACATTTGAGAGTGTGTGTGGTTACAGTGTGGTAGCCCATTACGATATCATCTTTACCATTTCACGCTGAAGATAAGACGGACATGCAACCTGTTCCACATACAATAGGTAATGTGGCTGATAAACCATCTGAATACAAGCCACACAGAAAACCAGTCTGACTTGATGATTGCCTTGTGGGAACATTTTACTCTTTTTGTTGGAACATTACTAGTGATTTACTGGTAAAGTTTTGACAGCTGTGAAGTAATGAATATTTGTATTTTCTCCCCTCTGTTTTTTACTTTGTTTATTAATCGAGGTATAAGTCCAGTTATTTTCTGTGGTTAGGGTTAGGGTTTAGGGTTTCCTTCACCTTAAAATTTGCAAATTCATAGACACTAAAAATCAGAAGTTTGGGTTTAGTATTTATTTATTTATTTATTTTTGAATGCTCATCAAGGCTGATTTTTTTTTAAATCAACAATTCAGAAAAACAATAATATTGTGAAATATTATTACAATTAAAAATAATTGTTTTCTTTTTTAATATTTTTATTTTTATTCCTGTGATGGCAAAGCTAAATTTTCAGCAGCCATTACTTCAGTCTTCAGTGTCACATGATCCTTAAATCATTCTGATATGCTGATTTCTTATTATAAGTGTTATTTAATATTTGTATTTATATTTATTTAATTGTTAAGGATTTTTCAATGAACCTTTCTAAGAACAGAATTTTTTGAAATGTATGAAATGTAGCTTTATAAATGTTTTACTGTCATTTGAATGCATCCTTGGTGAATAAAAGTATTAATTTCCAAAAATCTTATTAACCTCAAACTTTTAACTGTGTAGTGTAGTGTAAGAGAGATGACCCAAACTTCCAAAATGTATACAGTAGATGACAGAATATGTAGTGTATAATGTAAATGCATAGTTTACATACACCATATCAGTGATTCTTCTGACCTTTTATCATGTGTTTTTCTACTCCCAGCTATCATTATCTCCAGAGGGCTTTGTGTAACTGGTGTCTTGAATGCCACTGTCACAATGTGAATAATATTACAGGAGATCATTTGAATAGCACTTCTGTGGCGTCTCCTGAATGCCACTGGCTATTTTCTTGTGTTGCTCTCTTAATCTCAGATTCCATTGTCCCCTCGCTAAAGCCAAAACAAACTGGAAAATCTGGGCTCAGTATACTTTTTCCAGAACAGGATTTGCTAAGATGGTCGGTGAGATTTTGTAAAAGCTAGGTGATTGACTTTGCTTTTCTCTTTCCCTACAGTACTCTTTCCAGCTGTGTTCATGCGGTGGTGGCTTTGCTCTACCCGTTCTCCTGGCAGCACACCTTCATCCCTGTGCTGCCCACCTCCATGGTGGACATCGTTTGCTGTCCCACACCCTTTCTAGTCGGTATTCTCTCCAGCTCACTGCCAAAGCTCAAGGAACTACCCGTGGAGGAGGTACTTGATATCTCTTGTCACTAACTCCCAGCTATGCTGTTGTCACCCGTCTTGTTTGTTGAAATAGGATACTTTGCCAAGTGTGTAGAACATGTGCTTGGCTTTGTACCAGCCTAAACTAAACTGGTTGGTTTGATAAACTGTCATTAGATCCGGAAAAAGAACTCATGCAGTCTGTGGATAAATACATAAATTCCCAACCACAAAGATTTACTTTTTAATTGCAAAGATTCAAGCATTTTTTTTCTAGCTCTTGGAGGCTATAATTATGCTAGATGTTTCCCTGATCGTGACTTTAAATTCCTGTGAATATGGTCACATTGGCAGATCTCCTTAACAGTTCAGTTTTGCTCTTACTCTAATAAACTGCCTGAACATTGAACCCTTGTGTAGTAGAATATGGGGTTAAAGTCATTTTCCCAGGTTCAGAAAGTTGTTGGAATGAGTGAAAAGCATACTAAATATAATAACATGCCCCGAACATGAACCAATTTTTTTGTGTATGAGCCTTGCTGAGCCATAAGCCTAAATCAGTATTCCTGTTGCCTTTCTCTCCTCTGAACTCTCCCAACCGGGAGAGTGTTGTTGTTCACAGCTGCCCATAGGACACTGCCAGCTCGGCCACAGGGCACAAGTTTGGCCCTTCCTTAAGTGTCGGACATTTAGTGCATTTGGCAGAAGTCGTCTTCAGTACTATTTTCAAATTGCACTCTGGACATAAGTGCATTTGTAAAAGGCCATAAGGGGTGACTCTTTGCAGTCAAACATCTGGAAGCACACCAAATTGTGGTGTTTGTCATTTTTAACTCTGCATTTTAAATGGACGTCAGGCTCCATCTGTTGTGGATCAGCTTCTGGAAATGACGTACAAACCTCCCAAGACAGTTGAATATAGTGCGATTAAACAGAAAGAGGCCACAAATTGAGATCTGTTTCTCTTTACATTTCAGACTTTAATGGTCGATCTTGGAACGGACCGCTTCATCAGACAGGTTCGTCTCCCCAGTTTGACAAGTTTGACAAACTCTCCCATGGCTCTAGCCCAGCTAATTGTCGTGTTGTCATTAAGATCTGAGAACAACCGTAATATAAACAAGCTGGCTGTGTCATGTTATGAATCACTGAGTGTTGTTACAAAGTTAATCTCTGTACTCTTTCCTGTACACAGATGGATGACGAGGCCTCTCTATTACCACGCAAACTGCAAGCTGCTCTGGAGCAATCTCTCGAACAGAGGAACGACATCATCAATCAAGACTCCGACAGCGAATCAGATGAAGGTGAAAAGCCTTGCCCATCTGTTTACAATGGTCTCACTATCTGCATATATGGTCGTGCATCCTGAAACATGCTCTGACTGTAAAGCAGAACATCTGCCTTCACTGTATTTCTTTTTTTTTTTATGCACCGTGAAAATGAAGTAAATCTTGGTAAAGATTGGTTTAATATTTTTGTTTATGCTTGATAAAATATAAATGGCTGTTTTAGTTGCTCTAAGGTTTTGAATAATGCATGTTTCTGATATCCCCTTATTCACAGAGTGCACCACCTCTTTGAACAGTGTTGTATCAGAGGCCTTCATCCGCTTTTTCCTGGAAACCATTGGCCACTATTCGCTGTTTCTTACCCAGAGCGAAAGAGGGGAGCGCATCTTCCAGCGCGAAGCCTTCCGAAAGTCAGTGGCCTCCAAGAGCATCCGACGCTTCCTGGGTGTCTTCATGGAGTCTCAGATGTTTGCTGGATTCATCCAGGATAGGGAGATGAGGAAGTGTAGGGCCAAAGGTAAATCATGCTTGGTCAATTAAAGACATAAAACATGTCCTGTTAGCCTCAGGCTCATTATAAGTGTAATTTTCTGAGATGAGGTGGAGGCAACTGAAAGTCAGATCTTTACTACCACCTGCTGGTGACCAAAAACAATGCTTTTGACAGAAGTGTAAAATATTTTTGTTCTAATGAGCATTATTAATATTAATCTAAGATCTATTGTTATTAAGTAATTAATTTATTTTTATTGTTTATTTAATTTAATTCTTTTTTAAACAGGTCTATTTGAGCAGAGGGTGGAACAGTATCTGGAAGAGTTACCAGACACAGAACAGAGTGGAGTCAACAAATTTCTGAAGGGTTTAGGTGAGTATAGCACACAAGTTATGTGACACATGCACTTAATGCTTTTGAACTCTGCAATGCTGCATTTATTTGATAAAAAAATTAAAAACAGTAATACTGTTAAATATTATTGCAATTTAAAAGTACTGGTTTCTATTTGTATGCATTTTATAATGTGATGGTTAAGCTGAATTTTCAGCATCATTAGTCTTCAGTGTCATGTGATCCTTCAGAAATCCTTATAATTTGCTGATTTGTTGCTCAAGAAACATATCTTCTTATCAATGTTGAAAACAGTTGTGCTGCTTAATATTTTTGTGGAAACTGTGATATACTAAGATTCAAAAGTCTGGGTTAAGTAAGATTTAAAGTAATTCATACTTTTTTTCATCAGGGACGATCAAAAAGTGACATAATATTACAAAAGATTTTTATTTCAAATAAATGTTTTTGAACTTTCTATTTATGAAGAATCCTAATTTTGTTTCCACCAAAACATTAAGCAGCAAAAACGTTTTTCAACATTGATGATAACAAGAACCTCAATATTTTTAACTGAGAACCAATAATAATTAAGCTGCATATTAGAATGATTTCTGAAGGATCATGTGACACAGCTTTGCCATCACAGGAATAAACTACATTTTAAAGCATATTAAGATAGAAAACACTTATTTTAAATTGTAATAATATTTCAGAATATTACTGTTTTTCTGTGTTTTTAATCAAATAAATGCAGCCTTGGTGAGACTTCTTACAAAAAACAAAACAAAACAATCGTAATTGTTCCAAACGTGTACTTATGTAAGTATTGTTTATGAAAGGGCATCAAAAAGTTGATACACCAAAATGTATTTATTTATTTCCCCCCTCCCCCCAGGAAATAAAATGAAGTTCCTTCATAAAAAGAACTAAAAACACTTTATTGTGAAACCAAAAACTGTGGACGTTTTCTACGAATGCGACATCTGAAGACCTAACATGGCTAAGTCACGTATGTTAAGATGTGCCTGTTATGTTGATTCTGACGTTGATATTTTTGTACATATTTCTGGAAGCTGTGCTGTTAATCACATGTAGCTCTGTTGTTACCTTTACTGGTACTTTGTATATGAAACTAGAGAAATAATAGGATGGTACTGAGAGTATGAATGGTTATATTGCAGTGTAACCTCCACCCTTACTGTGTTGAGCTGGATGAGATGAATGGAAACTTGACAGGTGGATGTACAGTGGCTATGTAGTATTTAATGCTAGAATTTCTCCATGAACTGTATTTTGTACATTTATTAACACATGAAGAGTATAATTACCTTATTTACTATGTTTAATAAAAAAAATCAATAAAGGTTTTCTGTTAACATCTCATTCTGCATTAATTAACAGCATTGTTACAAAATGTTAAGGACCATAGAAACAGACCCTAGCATGCTGTGACTATCTGTTCAGAGGAGATATTCCCATCCCTGGCCTTTTCGTGTAGCAACAATGAATAATGCACTGGGAATGTTTTGAAACTTGACACAATTTTGCTACATTAAAGGAACATATGTACAAAACTCCTGAATTGGTCATATGTGTATTTCAATCATTAGTCAGTGTCTGGAGAAGACCGATAATGAAAATGAAGTTTCCAAAAATTCAATTTTTATTTGTTAAATAATGTGAACTAGAGAAATATATATAAAAAATCCTTATAGCTGGCTTTGTTCATTACATAAAATCTTATGCAAATAAATTTTATTCTATGCATAACATTTTATGCAATAAAATTTTAAATGAAAAATTACATTTAAAATAATATCTTGTCATAATTTTCTGGAAAGAAGTTACCATTTATTCAGTCTGGTCTTATTTCTTTTGTTTCCAAAAGCATCTCTTCAAACCGAGTAAGTCTGAAGTTTTTTCTACATAAATATCCAATAAATTTCTAAAATAAAAAACACTAAATTTTTTAATAAAATATTTTGATAAAAAAAATGACAGCACAAAAATGTGCTCTAACAACAGTTATTAGCAGAATACATTAATAAATTATAATTGACATTGAACATAAATACTTAAAGAAGAAAAAAAAACAGAAACTGAAAATAGTGAAATTAAGACTAAGTTTCAGTGAAATACTGTATTTTCATATCCTCTATGATGCCTGTAAGTCCATCATTGTGTGTATTTTTATGTGATTGAGTGGCCGTTTCTCTCTGCAGATGACGAGGTTGTAGGATGTGACAGCATCTGAAATACATAATGTTCAGAGTTACAATGTGCAAGAGGAAGTATCGTTAACTGAACAGGGCTGGTCACACTTACATGTTCTCTTAAACTGAAAAGAGAAAAATAACATGATTTGTAATTGTAAGAAACCAGTTACAATTTAAAAGTAAAAAATTATAGACATTTTAAGAAGGAAATAATTTCTGTGTAGTTGGATTGGATAGCTGAACTCCAGAAAATCTTTTTCAGAGAGTAGCCTCTGTTAGTAATAAATAAATAATTATTAAAAAACTCTAACAATATGGATTATAAATTCAATGTCTCTGTTACTTAGTGGAGAAGAGGAGTATCCTCAGCAAGAGCTGCTCACACTTATATGTGATCAAAAAAGAAGGGAAAAGAACATGTTTGTTTGAAAACCATATACAATTTCTAAGTCAAATTTGTATTTAAATTAAAGAATGAAATCATTCACCTGTTGAGAGTGTGTTGACAGAGTCTGTGTAGTTGGATCACTGAACTCCAGAAGCTCAGTAATGATGTGCTTTGACAGTTACAGATTTGAAAAACAAAAGGGTGGGAATAAAGAACCCTAAACTCTGACATTTTCAGCATTAAAAGGGTTCTTCAGGATGCTTTGGTTCTAAATAGAACGGGTTCTACATGTAAAGAACCATCTTTTTTTAGCGTGATCTTGCATACATAGGCTAATCGCCATTTCCTATCCTGTGTTACAAGAAAACTGAGGCAAAGGCGACATCTGCTGGATTGGATGCAGGAGACATTTAAAGGTAAAGAACTTTAGTGCGCAACGCAGGGTGCGTATCACGAAAAAATACAGGAGGTGAAGGACAGGATTGACAGTGCGGGCGATTTCCTTATAACTTTGTTTATGTGTGCGTTTTAGACATCTTCCACACATAGCAGATCGCACAGTGAAACTTGTGCATATAAATGCATGCACGATTTTGCCTTTTGACAGTTGCAGCTCTTATAGAGGGAATAAAATCATACGCGTGTAAGAAATATAGTCTCCACGGGTGGAAAGACTTTTGAGGATATGCTGATGTGAATCCGTTTAGACAGTGAATCACTGCTGAAATCGCTACAGTCTCCCGGCCGCCGAAGAGGAGGAGGAGAAGGATGGTTTTTGGATTTGTGCCTCTTCAAGAGCAGCAAGGTGCGGTTCAAATTCTATTATGTGTGCATGCGTTCATCACTATTTTATTTGCATCATCAGTGTGTTGTTATACTCAGTAACGATCTATATTGCGCTAAACACAAATCTTGCCACGTATATGAGCAGTTTGTGCAGGGTTTTGTGGAGTCCCATCCCTTCTGTGAGGTGTGCGAGAAGATTCTCCCCAAAACGCAGAGGTCTATGGTGCGCATTTTGACATATTACAACTTACACATGTGCATAAGTGTTTCGTATAATGAACTATCACTTCAATGTGCGTTTTAAACAAGTATTACTGTGGAGTGGATTAGACAATTGGCTGTAATATATATATATTTTTTGAAAGTAAATAATACGACGCAAAATGAATAATCGCTTAGAGGTATTTTAAATAACGACCTTTTATCCCTCAGAAGTTCCTCAAGAGTTATTTGCTTTCCAGATGCGACTCCGATTATTTACAGGTTAAAATTGACCGTAAAGATGGATGCAGTCGGATTTAATTCAACCTTTCTAATTGACTGGCCTGTTTTGATCACATTATACTACGATTTTCTGTGCAAGTATGAATTTTATCACAGCCTAAAGGTCATTTATTGGAGGAAGTTCTCAAATTGTAATTTGGCTCCACGAACTAAACCTCAATCATAAAAGTCTTTTTGTAACTAACCTAGAATTTTATTTTCTGGTGAGATATTTCTGTAGGTCTGTAAAGTGATCCACAATTCCACAATGACTTATGGATCGAAGTAGCTTAACCATATCGTACTAGAATGCGCGTGCGCAGCGCTGTGTCGTTATGGTTATCTTCTTTGGGCTAACTCAGCCTTTGTTTATTAGCGTCTATTTGGCAACATTCTAACTCATGTGTGAAATCCATTTTTGACTAAATATGAATTAAATATAATATAATGAAAATGTAAATTTACTAAGCCACCCATCCCCCATCCCAAAAAAGTTACCTCCTATGTTCAAGTATAAAAAAATTACTTTATTGTAGCCTATATATATATATATATATATATATATATATATATTTACACAGTATCATGTGCACTGTGATGTCCAGAAACAGACTGCTCTGTTTATTCTGCAAAGCCTTCTGTTTAATATTTTAATCTTTTTATTCTTTTATGTATGTATATATATATATATATATATATATATATATATATATATATATATATATATATATATATATATATATATATATAAATATAGCCTAATACTCAATACATTTTATCTCAAAAAGATATATTGTATTTTATGTTTCCACTTCCTTTTCACCTGTTAGAATGATACTGACTCCTTTTTCCCCCAATACATGTTCATTTTTTTATGACACCTTTTATTACACTTTTTTTAAATAGCTCTCTTTATGAAGAAACCTCTCATGTGTGTGCTTGAAGACATTGCCCCCCCCCCCCATATTTTCACACTAAATCATGTGACAGACATCTGTTTGGTTATTGGTTACTTGTTACTTGATGGGATATCACATCATTGCAATGATGGCTGCATATTTACACATGAAAAGGAAATAATCATCTCAGAGGCCCAATGGTAATTTAAACATTAGATTATGTTTGTATCACTTATACAAGGGACATGACTGATTACCATTTTGGTATAATTCTTTCTTTCAGATTACCAAGAAAAGGCCTGTTTATCTGTGCATGTTAAGACTTCCATCTTCAAACTGACAATTGGCTATTATAAACATTCACTTGTAATGAGTGAAGACGTAATGAATTGAATAATCTGTACTGAGACATTACCATCTGCTATGGGCAGATCTGCCATTCCCCTGTCATGATCTCATAACCAATGATGTTAATGGATGTTAGTAAGGTGTTCTTCCAGGGGAGGAACCTCCACTCAAGTTTCTATTAATGTACTTTCTCTAGAGATGGCTGTGCTTGCTCAGGCAGAAAGATACTCCTGCTGAATTCACTTACTGGAGAAAAGGAGTCATCTCTGGTAGTAAAAAGAGAGAGAGAGAGAGTGTGAGCTTTTTGTTTTAAAAGCCAAATGGAGTGGCGTGGAAGGCAAGACGGTGAGACGCAGGCACGCCTGTCTGCCCAAAGAACAAGAGAAAGATTGGCTGGGTAGACTAATTGTGTTTTAAAGTGGGTCTGTGGGTACACAATGGGGAATCGGATGGTTTTAAGCTCCCATGAGCAGCTCTAGAGGAAGAGAGAGTTGTCAGATTTGTAGGTCAGGCTGCAGGGGTTGTTGTCAGGCAGACTCAGGGTGGTAGAGGGGGTTTCATAGAGGGGATCTGCACGACACCGATGTCAGTTCGGGTTACGCATGGTTTCATTAGTTTCCGCCAATCCCATTTGCCCGCCCACCTGCCTTTTTCCCCTTTATGCATTGGTTGTTGAACATCTACCTGTGAGAGATTCTGAGGAATTCATGCCTCAAAATTCTTTTGAAAAGAGGAAGTGTGATAAGATCATAATTGATTTCACACTTTGCAGGGCATTGTGCAAGCACATCTCAATCCCCATCTGCTCCTGGAGAAGGCTGACCCGGTTTCAGCATGTTACGTGGGAGCAGGCCCGGTCCGGAGGGACCTGTCCCTTACTAGTGCTGATCTAAGGAAGTGAGGAAGGAGGGCACCAACGTGTTCCCTCATCACCGATCCATCTCACACCCTTTTCGTGCACTCCTCCGTGCAATTCTCTTAAATATTGTAGGTCATCTGGCACCTCTCCCCTTCCATTTTTGGCAACAAGGGCTGCCGGGGATATTTTGTCCCAGAAAAAAAAATAATTATCAGCCCTCCCTAATTCCCAATTATTATGAACAGGCTTATTTAAGAAGAAAGATCATGGTGGCTGTCAGAGGGAAGGATTCGGGATCTAAGCAGCTGAAGGAAGCCAATGAGGAGAGCTACGCACTGGCCACGGCTGAGGGCACACAAGGAGGAGCGCTCAGGAGTCTACTCCGCTGGGGTTAAAGTGTGCAGTGTGCACTACTTCCTGCTGCAGGTAGAGCTGTCACAGTGTGGTGTGGAGCTCTAGCTGTGTCAGAGGCTTGCCGTGTCCTTGCCTCACTGCTGCGAGAGCTGCTCGGCTGGATATCACAATCGTTCTCACGCGCACACGCAGAGGAATCCAGATCCCGCCTTCGCCATGGAGAAGGTAAGATGGTCCTACACTCAATTTTTAGGAAGATTTTGCGAGCTCGATTCTACAAGATTTCAATTGTCTTTGAGTTGACACTGAGGTAATCTGCAAACTGCAGCTTCTTGTGACACAGAGATGACGCATGATGTGTTATTGTTTCACTAGATATGCTTTTTGGGAATACTAATGCGAAATGCAAATGTGAATATTTTTGGCATTCTTTGAAAAGGCAGCTTTGCTTTCTAATGAGTTATTAAAGCACAGCAAGCGCAGGGTTCAGAATGACTTTATATCGTTTTTCATGACAACAATGCTTGGCTGATGAACCTGTAAGACTTTCTGATTAATCCACAGAGCACAAATGAAGATATTTTGAATGTCAACGGGGTCGAAACAACATTTACTTTAACTCTATGAACAAAAAACACTTAGATGGCTTTCATAATATCTTTTTTTTGATATGTTGAAGTGCTACTTGAGATATTTAATGATGCTACTTCAGTTTATGCCTGCTAGAATAGTTGTTGCAGGGGTAAGCATATAAGACACCCACTCATCTGTGTGTCAACAAATCCTGTTCTACTGGAATACAAGAGAATCAGATTCATTTGAAATGTATCTACAGTGCTGTTCTGAGTGTTCAGAGCCCAGGATGGCACAGAGCTTGTGCACCTTCTGCAACAAGTGGCTGTGTTTCCAGTGCACAGACCTGCATCAGCATGAGAGAAGCTCCATTCAACCGTTCGACCTGCAGCACCAGCCGCGAGACCCTCCATCACCATCTGAAATAGGCAAGACTAAAGTCTTTATTTTACCAATCTCTAATTACTTTCCTCTTTTAGCTCAGGTTGGCTGTTTGCTTGCACATTTCTGCTCTTAGCCACTGGACATTATCAGCTCTGCACCATATTTTTCTAACCTAACTCAATGAATAATGCATTTTATAATAAGTGTGAATAATTATCCTGTGATGTATTGTAGTGTTGTATTTTTTATGTGACCCAGTTTCTAAAACTGATTCTCTCTCAGCAAACGCAGCACAATTTTGGCCAGTCTGTCCAACGCTAGCTTTCTTTTATCAAAACTCCTGAGCCTTCTTTCAAGAGGGTCTGAAATCCACTTAATGTATGGTAACGACACCACAAGTCCTCACAGAAAATGAGAGATGGAGTGATAGAAAGAATGAAAGAAAAAGAAAGATAAGAGAGTGAGAAAGAGTGGTAGAGTGTGAGAGAAACAGAAGTGCGGGTAAGAAGCAGGATGTGGTCGGTCACCAGTATGCACTGAGGCAGTGCTTTAGGTCTCGTACTTTAACATCTCTCCCTGTGCAGTGTGTCAGTGTGTCTTTGTCTACCCTGCACTGTCACAGCATCAGCCGGCCTGCGCTTCTGATGGACAGACTGTATATCCAGTGTGACAGGTGCTGCCGGTTGAGGGCATTCTGCCTGGCTAACTCCCTCTGGTCACAGAATTATATATGCAAAGGGACAGTTAAAGTAATAATGTTAAATTTAGATTAGGATTTTTGCTACAGTGGAATGGAAATGAGGATGTTTGATTTATTTGTTGACGCCGTTTGCCTCAGCCCAGGTTAATGTAGATGTCTTTATTCAAAGAGACTCATTTCAGGAGAACACTTCAAAACCTAGTCAGGCATCTCTGGTAATTTCTTTTGGGGTTTATTTGTATATCTAAAACAGAAACAAATAGGTTTAGATTTAAAATAAAATAAAATAAACAAAAAGATAAAAAATATAAAATTAACTTAATTTTAATTCATTTTGTTTTTTATAAAAAATAAAATCTGAATGTATCATTAAACTTTAATCGTATTGAAAAAACTCATTTATTATAATTTATATAAAATAGTTATAAACCCTGTCTGTGTAGGAAGTTCTTTTACTTCATTTTTTAGATTTTTAAAAGCAACAAAATTATTATAATTATTTTAAGTAAAATAAAATGGTAAAAACTTGTCTGTAGGTAGTTTATACAATCAAGAAACTTAGCATTCTGATCTGATATATATATTTTTAAATGTTCATTGCTAGATGGCTATACCAGAAATTGTGGGGCATGCATTCACACATGAAAAGCAGTATGTGTTACTTTATTTGGCTCTTGAAAAGCAACAAAAGAATTATAGTAACTATAATCATTTAAAATATATATAAAAATAGTTCAAACCTGTCTGTGTGTGTCGTTTGCATGATCATGTAAACTTAGCATTCTGATCTGATGTGGTATTTTTTAAAATATCCAGTGCTAGGTGTGTGTGAAATGTGGGCCATTCTGAAGGCACACTTGAAAGCAATACTTTATTTGGCTCTTCAAAAGCAAATGTAGAGTTACATTCCTCATATTGGCAGGGCTTTTAATGAGACATTAACTGATTGATCAAAGCTCTTCTGTGGTCCATTTTTGTCTGTCTTACTTTTGTTGGAAAAACGATGCATTTATACGTCCAGAAATATTTATAAGCATTTTGATGTGCTTTGTTTCTCCACTAAAAATAAATGAAGCTTGCATAGAGAGTGACTCACAGAGGCCAGCGAGGTCTTTTGCTCTATATTGGTCAAAATGATTTGTACATACTTAAAACATCATTAAACCTTCAGAACTCTGAGAGATTCCACATGCTCATATTAACACATTTGTTTTCATGCATTTTTCCATTGTACATTTGTAACGTTTCTTTTAAATATGTGATTCTTGATTACAGATAATGCGTTCTTAATGGGAATCAGCTATTTGGCCCTCATTTCCTCTCTTCTGTTGTATTGCGTGTCTCAGGAGCCGGTTGCTGCGGGCATGCAGTTGTCATGTGTTCCCTCCACAAACAGGAGCCTCTGGAACTCCTGTGTGAAACGTGCGACCTCATGGCCTGTAGCACCTGTCACCTGTCCGCCCACAAAGACCATCGGTATGCTTAGAGGACACATACCCACTGACACGCATGGCCACGTTCACAGTGCTCTCATACACATGCAAACACTCTCTCGCTCTCATACACTTTCCTAAACACATGCACAAAGATGCAGACAGAACAGGTGGCCACTTTCTCACGTATCAACAAATACGCTCTCGGGCATGGTTTGTGTAAACATTAAAAGTCAAAGGTGTTTCACTGGTTGCTTATCTTTAGACTGGTGCATGTTGGGAAAGCTCTTCAAGACCAGCGCTGGCTCCTGCAGAACCTCATGGCCCGAGTGGACGAGAAGAGATCCGCTGTGGAGAGCAGTGCTAAACAGATCCAGGGCAGGTGAGATGATTTCTCACCTATTCCACCTCCATGATGCTGCCAATGTTAAAGTGTCCAGTACTCAACTAAAAATGTGAACAGCTTGGATTCCTAAGACAACAAGCATAGTTTATATGAAGCCTTTGACAAGATCCATTACTTTCTCTGAAGGATTTCAGCAGATGTTAAAGCATCCAGATGTACTGGTCATATCGGTTTGTTTATCCTTCTATCCTCAACCACCTCCTTGTTCGTTTTTCTTTCCAGGCTCCATGGTATAAAGATCACGCAGAGGAAGGCAGAGAACCAGATAAAAATGGCTAAGATGATTATGATGAACGAGCTTAACAAACGGGCCAACCTATTAATAGAACAACTGGAGGTAATTACTTTTTCCCTCGTTTCCCTCCTCTCCGTCTTTCTGTGCCGTTCCAAACATATTCATCTCCAAACATCTATCTGACCGTGGATATATTGGTGATGGAGTGTGCGGAACATAACGTCTTCTGAGCGAATCATGCAAAGTAGGCAGATTCTGCCAAGTAGCGACATATCTAAGCAGATGGGGATCTTAGGAAAAGTGGTGAGGAGATCCACGTTTTTGTCGTTGTCTTCCGGTTGCAGAGTATCTCCAGTGATTTCAAGCAACGTCTGGAGGACCAGCTGCAGGGGGCCATAGAGCTGTGCAGCCAGCTGGAGCGCATGCAGAACTTCATTACCTGGGCTACAGCCCACCACAGACGCAATCCACTGCTATTCAGCAAAGAGCTGGTAGGATTTTCTCAACGTCCAAGTGGGCTTTAGATGTTAAGACTCCTGGAAGCTGCCTGCTAAGTTTCTGGCGGGTCTCAAAAAGATGTCAGCACTATTAGTTTAAAGCAGCCTCACCTCTTTTTTGTGGCTGCATTTAGATCTCTTAGAACTAGTGTTAATCATTTTCTCACAAACATAAAAATAGAGAAACAGTGCAGAAAGAGTTTCAGTTTCACTCCCAGAATCGCATGCAATATTTATATCTCAGAGTTCTGTTATCATGAGGTTTGATCTATAATTCATTTGTCAGATTGCTCTTCAGATGCAGCAATTACTGGAGCCACTGATGCTCTCAGAGGCTTGGACCCAGTTGAAAATCAAGTTTAACTGGGATGCCAGCTTCTGGACCAAGCAGATGTCCACTTTAGGTAAGCTGAGCTATTGGACAAGAGCATTAGATGGTTATTTTTAAAGCCATTTACATCCGTACTTTATCACACTTTATAATTTATCATACAAGGATCATGTTAAACTGGATTTGCACATCCTGAAGGAAATGTCAAGCCCTCAAAAACTGGTTTTAAAGTTGTAGGTGAGCTTAGGTTTTAGGCTGGTTCTGTTTAAATGAAATTTGGCGACAGTGAAAAGGTGACTATAAAAGTAGGCCAGTCACAATGCAGTCTACAAATATGATGGCATTATCACTTCTCTTCATTTGGAATGGACATTTTTAATTAAATGAGCTTACAACTTATAAATACCACACTTTTTTGTTTTAGTTATAGCTTTGTCTTTTAATGAAAATATTCTTCAAATTTAATCACGTCATAATAATTTGTCAATTCCTAAGATGTATCAGAAAAACATGTATCATATCTTTGTTAGCAGTAAGTTTTAATTAAAATCATTATAATTATAAAAAAATTATGATAAATACTAAAAAAATAATGATAATTAAAAATAATCAGTAATGTGCATTTTTCATCTCGTCTTCATTATCGTTGAGGACATAGAAATACCTTTCTTAATGCTTTCTCCACTAGTACAAGATAAACACTGGTGGACAAGAAGAAAACTTCAATGTTTGAGGAATATCTGTGGCCGCGCAAGCTCTTTAATGATTCCTCCTTGCTTTAGGTCAGCTGGTTGTTGAAGGTGGAAGTCGTTCATACTCAGAGGTTGTGGGTCATCCCAGTATCCTGCGACCCCAGCCTGTCCCATGCATAGCAATACCTCCTCTGTGCCATGCGGTGCGTGACCCTGGCTGCGCCTGCCAGACCTTCTGCCAGCCCCAGCTCTGCTGCCTTCACTGCAGACCTACTCAATCCGTCCCTTTGGATAAATTCCCTGCTCAATGTCCTCAGGCCACCAGGCGGAGCTCCGCGCCGTCCCTTCACAGCTGCTGGGAGGCTGATGCATCTGTCCCGGTGCATCCACCAGGAGCTCAGCCTATACAGCCGTCCACCTCTCACCCTGGATCTGACCTTGTCCAGCATGGAGCCAGCTCAGCTTCACCTAGGCAGCCTGTCGGATCCAACAACCACCCGCTCCCTGCTAATTCCAACCAAGTTGCCATGGACGGGAGAAACTCTTCACCAGGCCAGCCTCCCTGTGAAAGAGCGCAAACATCTGCGCATGAAGCAGCCACAGGGCAAGAAGCATCACCAGACAGAGAGCTGCCGCAGGTCCACACTCAGGCTCAAGTGCAGATGACGACAGAAACCAGCAACCAGCCCATGATTGAATTGCAGCCTATCATTGCTCGCATTGATGATAACAGGGTGAGTTTAATTAATGTGTTAGTGTTTAACTGTTTTTTGCAGAGCAATACCTTTGCTCTCAGTGTGCTCAGTACTGACCACAATCCTCAGGCCTGGTGCTCTTTAGTGCTTGCAAAGGTTGCATGTCAACCACGCTGTTAACTGGTCTACACCACAAGTCCTAGCAGATGAAAAGGCCATTGAGGAGCACTGCAAATGTGCTGAAGCGTTGAAGAGAACTAAAGTGTGGGGTCCTTACAGTATACTGACTTTGATTTTGGTAGATGATAAATAGTTTTTCAGTGTCAAGATTTTAGGTTAAAACGTCTATGACTGAATGAATGTAAAGTGTGCATTTTCTGCAAAGCTACAGGTCAGGTTTTTTTTTTTTTAACTATTTTTAAGCATGATTATTATTAACATACTGTATAGTAACATTTGTAGAACTCACTTGTCCTACGGTGCAGCCAGTGTTGGGGGTAAAGAATTACAAGTAACGTAATGCATACTAGTAAACTTAATGAAAGTAACTAGTAAAGTAATGCATTACTTTTTGATTTACAAGAAAATATCAGAGTTACTTTTTCAAATAAGTAATGCTAGTTACTTTGTTTTCTCATGTATTGACTGACAGCTCTCATGTTGCCATGTTGAGAGAAATCAGTAGTGAGTGCAGAGGCATTGTGTGCGCTGTGTAAACTGTTACTGTAATTCTAGACTAAATGTCAACATGTATTCAGTATTCTCACTCGCACAAAAACAGATTGGGTATTCCTCAAAATGAATAAAAACAGTCAAATGCAATCTCAGGACATGATGCAAACATTTTAAATAAAACAAATATCCTCTGTGTATTTAAATCCATTTTATTAACCAGTATCTTTGCTGCTGACTTTCGATGATTAACCATACTAATAAGCAAAAATGATAAAAATAACATTTGTGTTTCTTTCTTATATTTCTTATTCTAATTCACTCCCTTAGAAACCCACCTGAAAAACCTTGGTATATGAGGTAGCCTAATTATAAATGTATGTACCTGAAAAAGTCATGTAAATTAATAAAATCCATGGGTAATATTTGTACATTTTTATTAATATTATGAACATTTTCATACTTAGGCCAAGCTAAAATATTTTATCCAGCAGTAATTGTAAGCAAAAGTTATAGTAAACATATTTTGTACTCATAATGAGGTTATATGAAGCATATGTTTTTATGCTGTATGAGGTCATAAAAATGACAGGTAATTAATCAATAATAAAAATAATGTAATATTATTTATTATATATATATGTATATTATATTATTATTATTGATAATTTTTTTAACTATTGTGTTTAAAGTATTGCATACTTTATATTAAATAATAATAATAATAATAATCATAATCATAATCATAATATATAGAAAATAATTAATGATTAAAGAAAAATAGTTTTAGATTAACATGAGGTCAGTACTGTCACGGTCACACTTCATGTCACCCATTTACTGTAGTTTCTTATTTATTTGTATTTTTAACATAGCACTTTGCTCATGTTGTGCTTGTGCTTTAAGTGTATTTGGAGTTGGTGACGGCGTAAGAACAGTGAACTCAACATCGCAACAAGCTCCACCACTCTCAATATTAATTTAGAAACAGGAAATTGAATCATTACAGGCAGCATCATCTCTATTTATGCGGCTGTAATGTGTTTTCATCTTGACAGCCGCTGACAACCCATCTGCAAGCAGATGGTGAGACATAAGTGAGGACAACTGTAGTGTGAGCTCAGAAACAATCAAGACCACACAATAACACACACACACACACACACACACACACACACACACAGAGACAAACTCGCTCTGCTCAGCAACCACTCCTCAAGCTTCATTGGACGAGAACCAAATCAGGCAATAGAAGTTATTATTAGATCTCTTGATGTCAGTATTTTGATCAATTTTCCTAGGACAAACATCAATCAAAATCAGTTTCCCTGTAAGATTTGGCACTCCAGAGGCAAATTTGTGTAACATTTATTTTTTTATGTATCATCTTCAGCCCAGAACTGTGACATGATTAAAGGGAGGGGGAAAAGCGCTTGAGTGCAACCACATATTTACTTAACCTGGCATTAATGAGAAGCTAAGGGAATTGAAGGAGCCGGCTGTTGCATTTTTCTTGATCGCGCTGTAGAGCTCACACGATTACCTTTCAAGTCTCTGAGACCTCCTACCTTCTCTCTGCACCCACACATGCTTGCAAGACACTCTCCACAGCTTGATTCTTTCCACCCTCTCCTCCTGGGCTTCTATCAGGTGAGTGTTTTAATCCTGAGGTAATTATGAGAGAAAGGAGAGGGAGAAAAAAACAAGAGTGCTAAAAGACAGATGGAGGAGGGCCTACGTCGAGCATACGGGCTGCTGCCTCCAACTCTGACATTTGTCGTGTTAGTGAAGGATGCAGTCGCTTGGGCTTTTCTAGAACTTACCGCATTAATGAAATGATGACAAGAGAAGAAGAGGGCCGTGGAGGAGAGAAAGTCTAATCTCTGATGTGTTAATGCTGCTTATTCAAAGAAGCCTTCCATGCCCCAGATGTGGGATTTACATACGGTAATTGGTGCTGTAACTAAGTCATATATTATCAGGAGAATTATTTTGTAGTGTTCTGAGTTGCGGCACATTTCTCTCTGCATTTGATAGATGTGATTGTTCTTCCTTTCACTCCAAACTAGTGTGGGAACTGTGCATTGTCAAACTCAAGGTTGTTGTTCCTCACCTTCATGTCCTCTGTTGTCACTGTTGCTATGGTTGTAGTGTGCCGCATATGCTGTCAAGATCACTTTTAGCCTAGTGCTGTGCTAATGAGAGTTTGGCTCTCTTCCGTAGAGATCCTTGGCGCTAGAGATGTTCACGCTGGCTCAAGGCCGAGGAGGTGTCGGCCAGAGACGTTCCAGTTCGAAGAGGGCTACCAGGTCTCAGAGCACATCAAAAAGACCCAGAGGACCTCGTAAAAGTCTGTGTAAAGCCAGGATGAACAGTGCTGCTCATAGCCTGGTAACAGTGGCAGGGGACCAGGAATGCACAACGCAGCAGGTAAACTTTTTATATACAGTATGTGACAAGACAAACATACCCTTTTTTTACAGCGATGCCATAGAAGAATCATTTTTGGTTCCCTAAAGAACCTATCAGTGAACAGTTCTTAAAAGAACCATTTTTTTCTTAGTGTGAACATTTAAAAAAATCTAAAGAAAATTTTTTCACCATGAAAAACCTTTTGTGGAATGGAAAGATTCCATGGATGTTAAGATTCTTAATGGAACCATCAATGGCAAGATAAGAACTTTTTATTTTTAAGAGTGTTATAACTCTTAAAAATAGTATAACCGGGGGTTTATAATAAGGAAAAACAAGCTTTAAAATAAGCAAGAATATTCTTATTGAATCAACTCCCAAACAATTTAATTATTTAATCAGTGTACACTTTCAATTCTTTATTTATATTGTTGTGGACAGTGTGATGCCTTGGAGTCAAAAAGGTCGAGAGCCACTATATTAGTGAGTTTTGTCCCAGAGCTCTGCATTGTTTCTACACTGAAATAAAAAAAATAAAAAAAGGAATATATTTTTGAAAATATATTTCTAAAAAGATAACAATAGTACATTGGTATGAATTTATTCACTATATTAATATTAATAATAATTGACATTGATGAAATGCTCTAGTCCTGATGTGCTTTTCATCACGATTCCTTTTAATGTCCATTTCAAACATGTCTGTTATACAGTCCAAAACACATTTGTTCCTGTGCACACAGCTCTATTGCTTGCCTTTTAAGGGATAAACCAGAAGATGTAAATCAAAAGAGATAACTGTTGTCTTGGAAACAGCTCCTTTAACCCCTTTTGTTAGAGAACAAATTAGATGCAGCAGCCCACATAACTGATTGTACAGTATTCGGTTTAACAAGTTCACTGTTGGCTCACATTCATATTTGCTGATTTAGTCTGCATGCTGATGTTGTGACATCACTGCATCCATTACCTGTCATCAAAGTGGCAGTGTTTCATAACTTTGATTTTACTGTTCATTTCTGTAATCTTGGTTTGGTTAATCTTAGCAGGTCTGTGCACGACCCGATGCTTCTGAGATGATCCCAGGACATATAAGCACTCACACTGCATCCTCTCTGACCACCTACAAGTCTGAACCAGGTTAAGAGGCCAATTATGATTTCCAAAAAAGCTTCTTTCATGTTCAACTTGCAATAGAAATACACATAATGAGGACATTTTGTTGCAGAATAATCAGTCTTAATGACATTTTTCCTGGTTTCAGATAACGTTTATGCATATGCCTATGAAAACAGAAAACAGAAAACCAGAAAGAAGAACAGATTGTCTCGAGAGGATCCGGACACCAGGTAGAATTTAAAAATGAAACATGAAAATGCTAAAGGTTTACTGTGCTTGTTTGTAGGGCTGCACAATTTAGGCAAAAATGTTGTGATTAAATATCAATATGACTATAAATAATGATAATAATAGTCATTATTAATATTTTATTATTATTATTATGAAATTATTGATTATTATTATTGTTATTATTATTTTATTGTTTTTATTAATATGAAACAATAAGAGAAATAATACTAATGTTATATTATACTGTAAAATAAAAGTATTAAGAAAATATAATAATAATAATAATAATAATGATAAACATTTTCCATACTAATATTTATGGCTTAATATCTTCATTTTAAAACTCAATATCTATTAATATATTTTCAAACATTAAACCATTTGAGCATATATTTTGGTCAAAACTGCAGAGTGTGGTATCCTTTGTTGACAACAGCCGGTTTATAAATGGTTATGATTAAGTATGGTAAGATATAAGTGACCCAAACTCATATGCAACAGCATTTACTGTGAACTGAGCAGCTCTGAGAAACTCCTGTGTAAAAGAACACAGCACCACACTAAGCCATACACAATTTTGGTTTTATTTATATTAATTGTGCAGCCCTACAAGTAACATTTGAAATGTGCCTTTAAGGTTAAAAGGTAGATTTATTTTTTCCTACAGTGACAAAGAAGCCCCCGATGGTTCAAAGGTTCCAGTTGTGTGTCTAGAGCGACTCAAGATCCTAGTTTCACGACATCCACCACAGAACCATCAGGGCACAGACCTTACTTCTCATTCTGAGCCTGGACTCAAACCTGAAGAAACTGTCTTCAGGGTGCTAGAGAGAATGGTCACTTCTCAGGTATCATTTTAAAGTTGTTGAAATGCTTTTCTAGGTTTTATATAATCTCACAGTTAATAATATTAATGTCCTTTAAGGGAACTTTGGATAAGGAGTCAGTTCAGACAGAGGACAGTGTGTCGCCCACAGAGCAGCTATCACCAGAACATCTGCATAGCAGCGAGTCATCTAGCTTCCTTGAGGTTTCTAAGCCTCCTGCGCAAGAATTTTGCAACATAAACCAAGAGTCCGTGGTACTAGCCGTCTCCAATGATTCAGATCCCGTCTTACATCCTGACACTGAAGAAATACACTCCCCATCAGAACTCAGATCGGTGACAGGTTCTGATTTCCAAACTGAATTCATAAGAGAGGCTGAACCGGGCTCGGATGCAGACGTGGAATCAGAACTCCTGCAGGAATCAGATCCGAGCTCTCAATCTGAACTGCAGGTCGAATTTGAATCGGATGTGGTTTCGGAGCAGCCTTCTGAATCGGTGCTCTCAGCTTCGGAACAAGAATTTGAATCAGATCCAGATTCCACAGCCGAAGTGACTCTGAATCTTGAACCGGAGTCTGAATGGGAAGCGGAGCAGCCGGTTCTTCCACCTGCTGCTGACTCCGAGACTGTATCAGAACCTGCCCTTGAACATCAATCTGCAGAGGAATGCCCTGAGATAGAGAATGAGGACTTCTGTGCGGTCTGTCTCATCGGAGGAGACCTTCTCTGCTGTGACCATTGCCCCAAGGTCTTTCACCTGTCATGCCATGTCCCTTCTCTCCATAGTTTCCCCATGTAAGCCATTCTCCCTCCTACTTCACATATCCACCTGTGTCTTTACTCACTGCTAAAACTAACCTTTATCATCTTGGGCTTCCACAGAGGCGACTGGATTTGCACCCTGTGCAGGGATGTGGAGCAGCCAGAGGTGGAATATGACTGTGAGAGTGACCAGATGTCCACAGCTTCGCTGGCATATGGGCTGTCGGCGTGTGACCAGAGGGTAAGTGAAGGGGATGCCGAGTCTCATCTGGCCTAGCTCTGACTAATCCTGTGACCTCAAAGGTCTGGGAGTCTAAATCCAAAAAAAAAATCCTCCCTCAAGAGATTTACAATCTGTCTAATAGAAGTCAAATATCTGTTTTGATGGATGGCTTGTCTGTTTGATCACAGAAATGCGAGAAGCTGACGCTGCTGATCCTCAGCAACATTCTCAGTGCTCCGTTCCATGAGCCTGTCAGCCCTCTGGTAATTTTAAAATGAATATCTTGTGATTTTATATTTGTAGATGATACTTTTATCTATCTTTCCATCTGTTCATTTTTTATCTTTATCTATTTATAGGCCCGTCATTATTATCAGATCATCAAGAAACCCATGGATTTGTCTGTCATTCGGAACAGGCTCAGCAGAACCGGCAACACACACTATTGTTCCCCACAAGAGTTTGTTGCTGATGTCCTGCTCATGTTCAAAAACTGTGCCAAGTTCAACTACGTGAGTGAAATGCATTATTTTCTTAATCTACCTCCTCCTAGCCATTAGTGGTGAATATTTAATTTCATAACTGATTCACATTCAACCCACGTACTGATGTAATGATTATGCATTACTTTTTTAATATCCTGTTTAATTTAGCTGAAATTAATTTTTTAATAGATAAGGTAAAAAAAAAAACAACTACACTCATTTGTGTTCATTTTGTGTATTTGCATTGTATAATAAATGATGTTCTGAACGTAAGTTTGGGAGGAGTTTGTTAATCTAATCCTGTCAATCAAATTACAAGAATATAAAGTGGCTACTCCTCCAAATCCATCTTTGTTTCTTGTACACTACATTACCAAAAGTGTGTGGCAGTGTAGCAGTGTCACATGACCCTTCAGAAATCATTCTAATATTCTGATCTTGTGCTCAATTATTTAACATAAAAATTATTATTTAATATAAAAATAAAGCACATTTAAGATGTACTCTCTACATTTAATAGCTTAATCTTGTGGAAAACAAGACAAAATTACTGATTAAGAATTTATTTTGTAGATACTGATGGACTTATCATCAAGATGGTAGGCCATTATCGGCATGTAGCAGGATCATGTACTTTAGTTAGATATACTATTAAATATGTATAGGAATATGCTCGGGCATATGGATGTCTCTAGATCTTAAGAGGTCAGAAATTGCAGATGCTGACAATGCTGCTTTTTCTCTCCAGTCGGACTCAGAGGTTGCTCAGGCAGGCCATAGTCTACAGTCCTTTTTTACATCCAAACTGAAGGAGGTTTTCCCAGATCTGACCTGCCCTGTTCAGGAGGAGGAGGATTCAGACAATGAGGATTATGAGGAGCTGGAGAGAGCCATGGTGACTGGATTTCCCTGGCCTGAGAGAAAAGACCAGAGCCACAGGAAGAGGAAGAGGAGACACTCCCTCAACTGGAGGAGAAATCACTATTAGTTGTGCCTCTATATATATGTACAGAGACATTTGACCCACTTGCTCTGAGTTTTCCATCCTGGATGACTTGCTGTTTGTTTGTTTTTTTAAAGATTCATGTTGAAATACAGTATATGCTTTTTCTGAGGACTAATCTCACACATTATATCCTGTTAATGTGTCATGCTGTTATCTGTAGCTGTGGGTAGGTGTTGATATAAGCCTATATCTCCAGACTTCGCCTAAGGTCTTGCACAAGTATTTATTCCAATGCTTATACTTACATGAAACTGTACAATCAATTTGATAGCCGACTGGTTGCTGGCAACTGCTGTTTAGTAAATATATAGATAAGCAACATTCACTGGGAATATTATACGATATAATTGCTTTAAATTTCCTTCCTCTTTTTATCCAAATATCCCTTGTAATGAGGTACCTTTTCCAGCTGTTTTACTGTGATGATTTTATTGACCTGTAGAGGGAGCACTTCATATAGCCTGTGGCAACAAATTAGTTCATATTGGACTTTTTCAGTGGCAGGAGGATGTGCGTAATGTGACTGAAACCCACAAACCCTTTTTAGAATTAAAGGGGGATAATATTAGGCTGTTGCTACACAACTGTGATGTTTTAAATTCATCTTTTAAATGCTCATTGACTAATGAGACAAAAAAGTCTTTTCACAGATGTATGGAACACTTTTTAGTCCAGCATGTTCCTCCATGTGGTTCACAAACAGGTTTGATATTTGTATGTTTTCTGAATTTTTTAATACTGGTCTTAATTGCTGAAATTGCTGTGCAGATCATGTTAGGTCGTCTTCTAATGCTATTAACTATCTTTAGCTGGATTGTATTTAGTCTTAAATATATATATATATACTGTATGGTGTAAATATGCAATTCATACTTTGATGTTTCCTTCTGCTACACAAACAACATTGCTTGTCCCTAATGTTTTTAAAATCAGACTTGAAACGCACCTCATTTAAATATATAGTCAGTTATGGATGGAATGTTGCCGGTTGGACCTTCAAGACTTTGCAGAATTTAAATCAGAGCCTTACATATTGGTGCACTGAAGTCACTAAAGAAATATCTGAGTGATTTTTTTTTCTGAAGGCCTTTCTAGCATTATCACCAATGGCCTGCCAGAAGTAAACTAATTTTATCGCAAATGAATCATGCAAGTAATTGCTTTTCCAAAAACAACTGTTAACTTCTAGCTTTGATTGAAATGTACAAAATAAGAGGTTAAAACTACATCTGGAAATTTTCAATATAATTCGCTGTGTCAACAAACCCTTCCTACTGCATCATTAATTTTCTTGTGACATTTACAATTTAAGGAAATTGGTATTAGCTCAGGTAGACATGCAACTTTTAAGCACTTAAAACCCTAAAGGCACATAGACAAAGCCATATGTACACAAAGCATATTTGTTGTAAAATAGATTTTTCAGAGTATGTTACTGATTTTTATAAGAGTTTGATGGGTTAACAGACTGAAACATTTCTAAAACCTTAGATAGGCATATAAACACATACTCATTTAACTTTTCAACAAGTTCAGCATCAAATAGCCTTAGAATTTGTGTAATTCTGTTACACAAAATGGTCCATTTATGGGTTCAGACAGCTCTGACACACTTATGACTCAACCTGGCAAGTTGTACACAAACATTAGGCCTCATTTGAAAACAGGTCTGTTCCAACTACATTTTCTAATTCAATTTTACTTGCAGGGAACTGATTAAAAATCATTTTAACTTTTAAAGCATTACTTGTGGAAATAGAGTTTTAAAAGCAAGAGAGTTACAGAACTGCAGTGTTGGTGTTGGTCTGAGTGGAGTATGTGACTCACTGGTGTTTCTTTTGTGAGCATGTGAACACTATAATAAGTATTGTGAGGGCTTTTTCCCACAGAGCAGAGACTTGCTAGAACTCCCTGAGATTCTTAAGGCTGTATTGTTGCATGTGGAGTTCTGACAGATTAATAAAGTCTGGCCATCCAACAGCACGGAGGCCATAAGCCAAGAAGAGGGCCCTGGATAATTTCATTACAAGTGAAAACCTAGGATGACATCTCCACCGGCCAGGCTAAATCAAAATGAGGTTTTTCCACTTTGTGTTTGATATATGAAAACAAAATGCATATGTCTTCTGCTTGAGGGAAACAGGACACTTTTTAGTTCAATATTTGCAAGATAAAGATTCTGCAATCAAGGATGTTGCTTATGACATCAGTTTGATTAATGATTTGCTTTTTTTAAGATAGCAGTAGTTCAATTTCTAGACATTTTCTTTAGCGATATCTTCAATCAACACAGCATACAACATAATTTAAGTAAAAAAAAAAAAAAAAATTTAAATTCAAGCCCAAACTTAATAATTAAAATAATTCTGAGAATTGCACGGTAAGACAGTTTACAATGTGCTATGTTTGTCAGAAATACTAAATTATGAATAATTTGTTTCTTGCTGTAGTCTCACAGGCTCACATATGGGACAATCTTTCTCTAACCATTCCTTAAAATAAAAAGATATTAAGTGAGCTTTGATGCTATCTAAAAGGGTGATTATTTTCTTCAGTTTTCCTTTACAAATTGAGTTTCCCTGGAAAGGTACTGTGAATCTTAACCCCAGCAGACATTTCCTGGCTCATCTTAACTGACAGCTTCCTGATGACACTTAAATCAGATCAGTGTCTGGTCTGGGTCTCGGAGAATTCCCCCAATACCTGCAGGATTACACCCCTGATTGCCTTCTTAAAGATGGGGGATAAGAGCAGAGCCCCCACAAGGCCACACTAAACACAGACATGATGCAATAACTCTACTGGCAGCTTTTAAATCCCCCTTTCCTCTTCTTCTCATGAGATACTGTACAGCTGGCCTCATTCCCCCCGACCCCTTCAGCTTTGAGTACACATTTATAATGACTCCTAAAGGAGGTCATGATTTCTTGTAGTTTAATGTGCAATTTTTGCCCATTTTGTGTGCCTTTTGAAATAATTGATTGTGATTGGACATGGAACTGCATTTGAAATATGTAGATAATTACAAAAATCCATGCAAGTAAATAAGCTAAATGTTTCATAACATGTTGCAGTCTAATAGAATCAATATTTAGGCCTTTGCAAATGAGAAAGTTTATAGCCCTAACAAATGTTTTAAAACAGATAAAATATTGTGAAGTCTGATAGAACTTTAAATTGCATTCATCATGATTGATTCACATCTGTGTGCAACTTCCTTCTGTTTCATAATCATAATTGGTATACTTCCATTTCATAATCACATTTTTTTTTTCTTTCCTGTCAGTGATTGCTTGTTTTCAGGTCTTTGCAAGCTTTTTAACTTGAGCGACTTGAGTGATATTCTGTTTTTAAGCCTCACTGATTCCACAAAATTTGTTTATAGCTGTAATTTAATGAAATTCCACTCTGTCTAAATTGATATACTCAGTAGTGAAATGGACTAAGCCTGATATGTGGCACATATTTGTAGTGCCATACACATTTTGAGCTTTTGTATTTCCAAAGTGTCTGTGAGTCCTCAGATGACAAAAATCAAATGAAACATAACAGAATAATAATGGGACACTGCTGTGAACTCAGCTGAAGAATGAAAAGACCGAGAGAGAAAAAAAAGGTCTGCGGAAAAAAGACTCCCTGACCAGTGTAGCAGCCCATGAAATTGAAGTTTGGATGGCTGAACGTCTTTCAATTTTTGGAACTGTTCTGGAAAAGAGGGAAAATTGATTGCTGCTCTCCACTTTAAAAGGAATTGATCCCTGCAATCAAAATATGGATGACATTCTTGGCCCAGCTGTATGCTGGCACTGAGAACTTTGCTGTCGGGGCTAACATGTTCGCCCAGATAATTGAGAGACAGCATACTTGATACAAGACAGATTTGCCAACCACTTTAAATAAATGACCCAAACTTCAGTTTCAGTAAGACTACAGGTATGTATAATTTTATACTTCAAATGGGGACTTGCCTGAGAGGTTATACACCATCAGAAAAAAGGTACAAAAGCTGTCCTGTCACTGGCACAGTACCCTTTCAAAAGGTACACCTTTACCCCTAAATGGAGCATATTAGTACTTAAATAGTACATATTAGTACCTTTTAAAAAGGTACCACCCCAATGATGGCTTTTGTACCTTTATTTCTGAGAGCAACAAGCAACCAGAAGAGTAGGCTATGTACAGTAAGTGGAATGATCCAGAATCTCAGCATGATTTGATTCCTGATTATTTTACACTATATAAATAATCAAGTGAGTATTCTATTTAAGCTGAATTATTTTGTTTTGTTTTATAACTGTCAGTTGCTGCGGTGGGGGTTTTCACTGACCCTTTTAGTAGGTGGTGACAAGAGACCTTTTATTAGGTCTTTATTAGTCAATAAATAAATCAGAAAGTCATTCAGAAATGAAATATTATAATTGACAGAGTAAAATAAATGATATTGGCAGCTAGATTGTCTATGTTTGCTCCCCTATATTTAATTGTTTCATTAGAGATAAAGTCACAGTAGAGCAATTGCGTGTCTCTGAGCAACATTTGATGAGTCAAAGATTCAAAGACTCATTCATAAAGACAATTTCTTTCACCACCTACCGTCGCAATGATGTCTCTTGCAAAACGAGTCATTGAATAGTTCCACCAGTCCATTTGGACTGTGAACAGTGTTTCAATTAGTTTAATATTGCTTAAATCTAAATCAGAGTTTCTGATCAAAATCTGATCACAGAGCACTTTGGTTTAAATTCACAAAAGCAAAGTTCTTCACTTATCTGAACAACTTTTCAGTATCGAAGGGATGTTGAATTGACCTTGTGGCAGCTCAGCACTCTGTGAGTAGTGGGAGGGGAGATGGAAGAGAGGAACATCTGCGAGTACAACAGAAAGAGAGTAAGAGAGAGAGAGAGAGAGAGAGAGAGAGAGAAGGAGCGAGAGCGTGGCACCACTTTACCGAGTAGAGTAAATAATAAAGAGTTGTAGCTGGGACTGTCCAACTACTTGGACACAGAGAAGCACAGCAAACACCGGGCACCATCTACAACAATGAATGACATCAAACTAGCTCTGCTGGGCAGTGAGGGAGCAGGCAAATCTGGTGAGCACTCATCTTATACTCTATGCAGTGTGTACATTTTATATGCATATCTAAATATGTGTCTTTCATATTAACTTAAACCTTACAGCAACATGTGCCTGTTGCATGGTCCTCACATTTTGAGTTGGAAATGATCCATGTGTGAGATGTACAGTAATTGTGAGTGCTTCACAATGCACTAAGACATTATGTCTGCCCTCTACAAACACTCAAAGCACTTTGTATATTGGAACAGATCAGTAGTGAGGTCATGGTTATACAAGTCATCTGAGAGGGAAATTGAAAGAGATGGTTGTGAGAGGCAAGTAATTGCTGAAATTGGGGAAAGATTATTTTTTGTTCCACTCAGCAGCATAGGAACATTTAGCCCTTGAGGCTGCATACCTGTGCTAATGATTATTAAGTGTTTGGGAAATGATGATTCTACGTCCCCTGAGACCAAAACTAGTTTAGTGAGGGTCCTAAATCAAGGTTCTGATCTGAATGGCCAGGGTGAAGACAGAACAGAACAACAAGGAAGGTCTATTGTTGTAAATTTGAGGGGTTTGTGAGGAATATTAAATCCTGACTGCTTAATGGTTTATAATTGGTTGGGGGAACTGAAAGTGGCTTTCACGAGGCTGCCGCGGAGTGTGTATTTATACACGGAAACTCAAGCCTTGACTACAATGAGCCAGCATAGCTTCATGGCTCAAATATTTAATATAGAACAGGTAGTGTGCTCATGGGGAAATTGTAACAGTTTTTCCTGTGCCAAATAAGCACCAGCATTCGCTGTAGACTGGCCAAGTTTTGATAAGGGGCTGTTCTTTGACCTTGTTCTCTCTCTTGCTATTTTAAATGGTCATACGAGTCATTTACATCAAGGCTTAGGATGATCAATCTCAATAACTGACTGATCAATCATTTCCTCTCTCTCTTGTCATCAGCGGTTTTGGTGAGATTCTTGACCAAGCGATTCATAGGAGAATATGCGTCAAATACCAGTAAGTATAGTCTCACATACAGTCTCACATGTATTTTATTGATGCAAGAGTACTTCCTTTATATGCAATTGGACAGAAGTATGCATCTGAGTGCAAAAATGTATGAGTGAAATGAGTAAAAGGATTAAAATAACTAAAAAAAAAAGAATACATTGAAACACAGCTTATTGCATAAAAGTGAGAATCTCTTAGAGTACACTGCAAAATAGTTTTGCCATTTTATTATTTTTTTAAAAAAATATATTTACGATTGCTGTTTACAATTAACTGATTTATCATATGGCTTTCTCTTTAAAAACCTGTATTATTGTGGTGGTTTTCAGCACATTTTAAGGTACAAAGCAGATTTTGGTACTTCTAGCAGTTTAGTAAATTAACATAACTTGAAATAAAGTTGTAAATATACTGGCACCATTATGCCATCCTGTAATACCTGAAACATTGTCACTGTATATTTTACAGTGAATTTCTGGCAACCACAGATCCTTTTTTTTAACATAAATTTCGACAGTGTATTTTTTTGATTTGATGAGCTCTACAGAGATAGTGAAAATGCTGTCATGATTTACTTACCTCATGTCGTTCCAAACCTTTATGAGTTTATTTCTTACAATATTTATTTCATACAGTATAAGTCAATGGGATTCTGTTTTTACTCCTTTAGCTTTCATTATATGGACAAAAACATTCAAACGTTCTTCATAATACCTACTTTTGTAATCCACAGAAGAAAGTCATACAGGAAAGACATTTGGTGGAGTAAATGATTACACAATTTTCATCCCTAAATAATGATTTTTAAGATTGATTGTAAAAGGCTCAACTCTGTGTACATGCAGGGCTGGTCGTGTATGTTTCCTGTTGTCTAGTTCCTAAAAGTCTATGCCATCTAATCATGCCATAGATTTTTTGAGGCTCCCGGTAATCTCTGCACCTCTGATACAACTGCATGTGTATCACATCACATGCACTCAGTGTCTACTTTTATTCCCTTGAATTTTATACGAGCCTCTAAAAGTCTACCTTGATTTCAGGGGTCTGATTTTATGATGTGCACGTTTGTTTTAATACAAGGATTTTATCCAACATTGTTTGTTACAGACTCCTTATACCATAAAAGGCTCTCCATTGATGGAAGACAGTTGAACTTGGAAGTCTTTGATCCGTGCTCACAGGTATGTGTTTATTCTTTTTATAATGGCTACCCTGAGCTCATGGCTAGCGTTCATACAAACACTGCCATAGGCAAACATGCTCAGATATACCTGCTTCTTATGGGAAATGCATATTGTGTTCTGATGGGATTTATGGTCTTTCCCTGAAGCAGAGTATACAGTGCAGAGCCTTTGAAAACTGAGCCTCACATCTTACAGCTGCTGCATCTGGGAACTTTTACTTCGCCAGTTGTTGTTTTACTTTGATTTCCAAAATGGAAGTCATGAGATGGGCACCTTTCTACACTGTAACTAAACTCCTGTGTATATACAGTCAACCCATGTATGGCAGTCAATCACTGCATCCAAAACAAAAACTTCTGGTAGAGATATAGTCAGCTCTAAACAAATGAAATAACAATCCACTTTTCCATTTTGTCAGACGGGATTTTACATGAGCATGTTTTTTTTTTGACTGGACCTCTGTGTGTCCCCACCCCCTGGCAGAGTGGAGAAAGCAGATGTATCCTAGAGGAACCACAGGATTGGGCTGATGGCTTTGTGGTGGTATACACCATCAGTGACCGTACGTCCTTCCTAAATGCCAAAAACATCCTGGCGCAGATCAAAGAGAGTCGTCGAGAGACCTGTAAAGGGTGAGTCAGAGTATCTCCAGTGACCTTTTGACCTTTGTCTGATGTTGACTGGAATAGGACGATGGAGTTTTAATGAATTAACGAGGACCATTTGCAGAACAGAGTGGAGGCTTCCTGCTTGGATCTGTGCACATCTGTAAAGGACAGACAGGGTCACATCAAATAATCAAAAGAACTGTAAGATTTCCAATGGTTTTGAAAACTGTATTATGACCAGCAGGCCAAAGCTTTCCATTTTAGTCCATCACATTTAAAGAGAAATGTAAAAGTCTGGATGGTTTAGGTTTCACTGGTTATTTGTCATTTGAAAGTCCTTTGAAACGATAATAAGTGAGCATGAAACTGGGCATCTGGAGCCTATTAGAACTCTGAAATGGGCAAGGAGATCACTCATGGGTGGTCAAAATCCAACATCCAAAATTCAAATCCAGCTTAAAATTTTGACACTTCAAAAATAGCAGCAAGTGGTTGTACTTGTAACTTGAAGTTTTAGCTTTGCAACAAATTTCCAACCACATTGTGACCATTTGATATTTTTTTACGTCAAATTGTTCCACTTTCTATGGTGTCAGCTGAGGAAAAATGTAGGCAATGCCATTGCCATTGTTCCAATTAGGACACACAGTGTGAGAAATTAATCTCAGTCTATGAACATGTTTAGATTCAATATGGATGTTACTATCTAATGTCACATTTACATATTCAACTATAAGAAGCAATTATAAATGTATTCCTAACCACTACTCAATTTACATCATATGGCCATGTTCTGATCACAAAGCAATTTTCTCTTGAAAGCAAATAATCAGATTTCATTTCAATAGGGAGGCTCCCATCTGCCTGGTGGGTAACAAGCAGGACTTATGTCACAGCCGCCAAGTGAGTGAAGAGGAGGGCCGCTCTCTTGCCCAGGAGAACAAATGCCTCTTCCAGGAGGTTTCAGCGGCTGAGAACTACCTGGAGATCTCCAACCTCTTCACAAAGCTCATCCGCCATGTGATGGAACAGTTTAAGCATAGAGGCGACCGCAGGCGGTACAGTGGCTCCAAATCCATGGCCAAGCTCATTAACAATGTCTTTGGCAAGAGGAGACAGTCTGTTTGAGTGCAGCACATGAAAAGCCTAGAAAAGAGCAATGAGTCAGTCTCCATTGAATCAGTAATGGAGATTTCACCCTGTTAAACCTGATGTTCTTGGAAATGTTTTATGTGTACGAATAGAAGTATGCTTTGATACATGGTGGAAATTCAAATTCAAACCACTATGATAAATCCCACACAGCCGAGTACATCATAAATAGCAGTGGTTCTCAAACTTTTTGACTGCTGACACAGTATCCCAATGACACATACTTCGCACTACCATCTTTGCATTTATTTGCATTATAAATAATTTTAGTTCAAGAGTTACCTTTATGGAATGTGTTTTTCTTTAGAAAGCAAAATCTTTGCCTTATGTTTCTTTATTATTTCATGATTTTTCTTTTATCTGTCTCAGAAGAGTCAGAAAACCCAAAGCAACTTTTTTTGACATATACACCTCATGATAATATTTTCAATATCTCTGAGAAGAATGGGTAAAGTTTGCAAATTGGTGAAGCTTTTGCTTTTCTTTTGAAAGAGTAGCACACATTATTTCACTTGCTCTCTGAAAATGTTTTAATGGTATGAGACTGAGTTTGCGTCAAGGAATGCACAACAAAGTTGAGGTGTATTTCATATATCAAGATGCTGTGATGAGGTGTAAAATGCAGATAAATTACCTTTCTAACAAAAACCCATGGCAGAGGAAAGAAAATAAAACTCTCCTGCATTCCTTCTTTAGCATTCTCAGGGCCTCTTTTGAATAAAAACAGCCTTTCCCCATGCAATGTAGAGTTGCAGGAAGAGGTTTGTGGACCCTTGGGAATGACCCGTGTAAAAACACATTCTGGTTTATGTTAATCACAAAAACAAGGTAAAACAAACTAACAAAGAATGTTCCCAGAACTTTGGTTAAAGTTTCTCTCAAAAAAGAGTTCTTCCAGCAATGGTAACAGAATGTTCGTTCAGAGTTATCTGGTCTTTACTAATGTTCTCAGAATTATTTTTATTTATACATCATTCATGGAATGTTTTATTTCTGAAACGTTTTAGTTGGACATTCATCTAACATTTTTAAAATGTTGCTACTTGTTTCAGCATATTCAGAGAACATTCACAAATAATGTTCTCATAATGTTTGGAAAACTATAAAATGGACTGATCCCTTGCTGTTCAAATAACAAAAATATTTTTTGATAGCTGGGATCGTGCAGATCACTTTGTTTAAAAGTTAGCAGTCTAGATTGGGAAAAGTACTGTATGTGAACTGTTAAATCACTTATACCCCATCATGTTTTCATGTCTCTTGAGTCAAGAGAAATGGTGGATGAGTGGATACAGTATGTCACTGTGGCACTGTATTTTTACAGCTACTGTGAAGATGCATGCTAAACAACACAAATCATATTAGAAGGGCATTGGTCCTGGAATATAATACAGTGCTGTTGTTGATAAATACTGGTGACATTTATGTGTGAGCCAGTTTACAATCATTGCCCCAATGTTTAGTGGCTCAAGGCCCTTGCAAGTGCTTGAATTTGTGTTTATGATACACTGCTTCACAATGGAGGGAAATGGGGAGTGTAATGAGACACAGCACCAGAAGCCATGAAAGACTTCCAAAAAAAAAAGAAAATTCAAAGAATCTCAGCAATATTAATAAATTGAGAGTTGTCGATGGAGAAAACAAAGGTAAAGTTCTTTTGTGCAAGGCTGCTTATCAGATGAAGGATGTATTAAACAGAATTTACTGCTGCTGCTAAAGTTACAAAATACAATACTGATTCTACTTTTCAGTTTATTGTTTAGGCACCAGTAATGTCATGCATAGTTCAGTAGTTTGTGAGATTAGCTTAAGCAGGTTATGTTTGTCTATTTTTGCAAATTGTTTGAAGAGCAGCTTCATAATGCAGAATTCCACTTCATAATGTAGAGAACTTTTCTCACTATTGTAGTTAAAGTGGAATGTGTACCTTGATTTTTTTTTAAATGTATTATCATGTTCACTAACCTAATAACCTACAAATAAAATGTTTTTTTTTTTTTTTTTTTTTTTTTTTTTTTTAACTATTGCTATATTTCTTTTATAATGAATAAAGATATGTTTGCTTCTTAGATGGACATTCTATCATAACCGGATATGTTTACAATGAATATTCTCTTACTGCGTCAAAAATGTTGCTCTATACAATCTATTTCTGTCAAGTATAAATTGATTCTATTTTCACATGAGTGCAACTTATTAATTAACTCAGTTAATTGTCAATGTAGCCATTTCAGTGTTTTTTTAACTGATGGTTTGAATACCGGTTGTTTTAAATCACCTATAGATAGATGTGTAGGCCTACTATTATATGCAGATTTTTTTTCAGTACATTTACTAAATTACCATTTGTTTTCTTACCATACTGACCTACAATAAAATGTACATATCATGTAAATAGAAATGAATGTAACAAAACTTTAAAGTTATGCAGTACCTCACAAGCTTTAAAAATATACTTGTGTTATACCTTTAAAAAAAGCATTTCTTCAGAAGAATATGCCAGTGCCAGACTTTCAGGAAAACTTCCGCATGTGCCACTTTAAAATGAGATAAAACAAAGTCATGAACCTTACAGGAGCTCATGATCCACTAGATGGAGACAAACACCTAGTACTTCCTAACAGTCTTAACAACTGATAAACTTTAACCATAAGCAAAATCTAAAAGAGAAGTACATTTTGTTACTGATCAATGCCAGCTTATTTTGACTGGTGAAAGTCATTGTTTAAATTGTTAAAAACAATACTTTATATAGCATAATATTCACAATTTAAACATCAAATTTAACTAAAAGCGTATTAAAGAATGTTCTGCAGTTATTTCAGTTGTAGAACGTGCATTTTCCGTGACAATCACGTCGTGTGCCCAGTATTTTTGTCGGCTGTTCAGATTCAGAACTGCTGATTCCCGAAACAGGAATGAATGACTCATTTGCGTCAGTTCAATGAACTGGTCAAACCGGTTAGCATACCAGTTGGAATCGGTTCGCGATTCAGTAGGAATCATTCGACGCACTGAATCATTTGGATCGTTTTGTCGCTATTGTAAAACAATACGATGGAATACTTGCAACGTTGGATGAAGTGGAATATTTACCTACAATTATTTGAAATCAAATCTTAAAATTGATCCTGCGTGCCAGCGATGAAGATTATTAAGTTCAACGCATGCTCGTGCAGCGTTTGAACATCTCATGAGTGCAGCAAAGACATTTTGAAACGAAAAGAACTAACAGCATACGGAAGTACTTAGAGTACAAAAAGAAAAAAAATGCATTGCATATTGCATAAACATTGCAAATATCTTGGTTCGCGAATAAGGTATTCAGCACAACAGTATATATCTCATATAAGTTACTGGGCTCAAGTAACGTAACTGATGAAAGGCTAGAAATGGCCCTGGTTGAGACATGACAATAATATGCTATTTATGATTAATGCTTCCAGTTGCTGAATTTGTTCTTCTCACAGTGAAGGTGTCTTGTGCTCGTCATGTCCCTCACACCACACCGTAGTTCGCCCTGCCTCTCTCTCGAGGGAGGAAAGTTTGGACAACTAGCTGCAAGTGTCACGTCTGAAATTCTCCTGTATCAAGGATTTCGATGACCTGTATGAGGCGTCACAGCGGAAAATGCCTTGGCAAACGAAACAACTCATATGAAAGGCAAGTGTATATTTATAAAAGCAGGTTGTGTTCACAGCTTTCATTGAAGAGGAAGCGCGAGCTGTGGCCAAGCGCTCTGTGTTGCCATGGCAACACGGTCCGGCGCTGCAGTGTAATTTTCATCTCACTAATGTGCACCTAAATAAATCTAATTCCACCATTTCTCGCGGAAAATACAATGGATATGTCTCTGTAGTCGCATAATTTGCGTAGAACCATTATGCTGAAAGCTTTATGTTACTTTAATTCTATTTTGGACCTCAAAAACGACTAAAACAATTCTGAGAAATGTTGCTTGGCTAACAACTATCCATTAAACGTGAGAAATAAGTAAAATCCACTAAAATAATACAGAAATAACTATTGAAAGTGAACTATATGCAGTTATGTATATTTGCATATATTTTAGCACACTCAGGATATGGTCACCCAGCGTAGTGGGTGTTTTGAAACATATGGGAGCAATAAAACATCTATTATTATGCAGGTTCTATGCCAGATAATTATATTTAGCTGGAACAGGTCATAGGGAGTTAATTGCTACTTGCACGAGATTTAAATAATTATTGGCTTTAAGCTGCTGAATATTGGTTGCAGTGGTTGTGCCAGACTGCCGGATCTAATTTTGTCTTACAAAATAGGCTTTATGTTGCAAAGTGGAGAATGAACTAATATTTAGCATGGTGTCATTCTGTCATTCTGTAAGCAAATACGGTAAAATATATGGAATATATAGTTTTTAATAAGATAAAATTTTCATGACCTATAGGCTGTGTCTGAAAGTTGACAAAAGCTTCCTTCTTAGGCAGGGGCCTATAGCTCGGAAAGCATTAAGACATGCCTGAATTCATTGTTTGCATCACATCCTGTATATTAAAATGCCTTTATCTGGTTGGATTTTGAAGCTTGGATGTGTCCTTAATCTCTACCTGTGATAGTCCAGTTGGTATGGTGTGTGGGTTGCCAGTTGGTGGAAAGAATAAACGTGATAGAGCAACTGAAAGAAGTAAATTTATTTATAGGCTATATGTCAATGTTTTTATTTTATTGAACTTAGAGAAATAAGCACAATATGAAGCAGATACATGAAAATAGTTGTCTCTAAATATTTGCTTGGTTATCTCTAGAACTCATTTGATTTTCTTCTAGAACATTACAAATGATGTTTGGGTGCTTTGGAAGCCTGGCTGAAACCGTTTTCCTTTAGGTATATTTATACACAAAATACTGCCTGTCATTGAATAAACAGCAGCAAGGTAGCTTTTTTTCATTTTCGGACACAGGTACAATTTTTTTTACAAACAGAACTGGTCAAATATTTTCTGTCTACAAATAAAGGTTCTTTATCGGCATAGAGGTCCATGAAAAACCTTTAACATCCATGCAACCTTTCCATCTTGCAAGGTTTTTTCAAGGTTCTTTAGATAATTAAAGGGGGCATAACACACACACATTTTTGCCAATCTCTTGTTAATCTTGAGTACCTATATAGTAGTATTACATCCTTCATATCTCTGAAGAGTCTTTAGTTTTATCAGATTTCTAAAAGAAAGATACAGCTTTACGATTCTCTCTGAAAACAACCGAGCTCCTGGAGACCGGTGCTAAAGAGTCACGAGCACTTATGTGGCGATTGCCAACAAAACTCAGAAATTTGCAGTTTTTTCAGTTACTCACCGCCTGCGATTCCTGCTCATGACCGTGATATTTTATCGCTGGGACCAATCTATCTTTCGGTATAAAACATTCATCACCGAATTGACGGGAACAAACACACATGTGCGAAACTCCGTTGCTGTCTCGGAAAAACAAACTGCATCCACTGTTCCCTTAACGCTGAGTTCTTTGGGAAGCTGAATATGGTTATCTTTCCCTAACATCCAAAAACACTCTTCTTCTTCTTCTTCTTCTTTGTGTGTTTATTGGCAGATAGCAATCTTCAGCTCCTCCATCTACAGCCCAAGTCCCTCACAGCCCAGAGAATAATATAATAATAGCCTATCTATATCCCATTAATTAAACAAGTTCTATTTAGAAATTGTATTAATAAATTAACCACTTCTACAGGGTTCAAAAGCATCTTTAATATTACTTGATTACCTTTCTTTTTAACATCTTCAATAAGTTTAGGATGTTTTATTATTGATTTTAGTTCTGCTTTACTATACATTTATTTGCATATCTTGTCTGGTATCTGACTTTTTTGCATCCAGGCATAACAAAGCTGAACTTGAATCTGAGCATAAGAGTTTCAAAACCACACTTCTTTTGAGACATTCTTCTTGAGCAAGTCCTGTGCAGTGTTGCCGATGACTTCTGTAACCCGAATGAAGCATGTTGATGGGTGCGCAGCATGTGCGCTCGCTCTTCCTCTAGCTCTGTTTGCTGTGTGCATGCGCTCTTCCGGAAGAAGTGCCCATAAAAAGAATTCCGTTCTTCATGACGTCACGAAGAGCCATGCTTGAAAAAATTTTTCCGAAACTTATTCGAATCTGGAAGAAGTGTATTTGGCACAGGAATGCACTTTAACAGTGTAAACAACTCAGAATGCAATAAGACCCCCACCCCCTCTTTAAAAATGTAATTAAAATATAAAAAATAGGTTCTATTAGGATTTTCTTACTGGAAGGTTTTTGGGGTTTTGGTCTTGGTTCTTCCAAAACATTGCTGCAAAAAAACAAACAAAAAAAAAAAAAAACATTTTGGAACCTTTATAGGTTTATTTTGACCCGGTATTTTCTCCTCTTACTGCTCTGCCCCTTATGTAATTAAAGGAGATTGTATTCATATAGAGTATTGTTATTGTAAAGTGCTGGGGATTAAACAGTATTTACACTGAGCACTTTTTATTTTAAACTAAAGTGTCACATAGCCTCAAGCGTTTCCCTCAAGTCTCTTGGCTTATGTGCTTCTCTGGCTGACGCTTGTTATTTCACACTGCCAGGCGTAACTTGAGTGCCCAGTGGTAGGCACTGCTTGAGTCTGCTCTGTAAGAGGAGACAGGTCTTTCTCAGGTGGTTTTTAGTTGCTGAGGCTCTCACTGATTTTCCTCCCCAGCAGGTAATGACACTTGGCCTGTAAGACTGAGGTCTCTCCTGACTGTGCACTGTCATATATTGATAGTAAGATCGAGAAGCAGACACTGTCTGTGACTTGGCATTTACTTATTATACTCTGGCACCTGTCTGGTGATGTTTCTCACCCAGACTGTATGTCCAATGAATCTGTTTCCTGTCCAGATATATTTATTTGTTTATTTTTTTTGTCAGTCTGACTAGGCTTGCACATAGAACAGACATTTTCTTTCAAGTGCTCTCAGAAAATCTGTCAATTGTTGGCAGGTTGTCAGTCACACTTTCCTCATATATATGCTTGTATCCCCTTATTCATACATCTTCATCCCAGCTCCCTTCAATCATCAGCTACACATGGGAGCATGTCATCTTTTGGACAGCTCTATCCTAGGATCATTTGTTATCACCTATGATCAGGGTTGCATGATTTAAAAAAAAAAAATCATAATTTTTCTGATTAAAAACTTTGATTGGAATTTTAAATGCGATTTTAAAAAAGAAAGCTTCAAGTTATTTTATAATTTATAGTCATATTGATGTATAATCACAAAAAATGGTGATTATGTATCAATATAACTATAATAATAATTATTATTATTATTGTTGTTTTTTAATTTTATTATATTACAAAAAAATATTAAACAATGAAATAATTCTATTTTATTGTATTGTATATTATACTACATTTTATATATTAAAATATTTTAGTATTGTATTGTAGTATTTCACTGTAAAAAATATAGTATTTAAGAAAAAAATAATACTAATGATAATAATATTGTAATAATAAAATAATAAAATAACAAAACAAAATTGTTGGTTGCCAGGGGGCTCAAGCCCCTGCCCCTTTAATCATCTTCAGTCACTGGAGGTCTGTGCACGCCACTGATTTACTGCGAACCAAGCTGCTCTGAGACACTGAAAACCCCGGATAATGAGCTGCTCACGTATAAAAGAACACAATGCTGAGCTTCGCGCTAAAACAAGCAGCACATATTCATTTATTTAATTGCAGCCTTTGTAATAGCTAAATGCACAAGCCATATCATGATTTTGGTTTTATTTTGATTAATTGAAAAGATTTGTAGTTATTCTGACTGCCAGTTGAAAAAAAAATGCTACATATTTGTTTTTGCATACAACACAGTAATGCCATGGTAAATGCTCATAAGGGTGTGCTTGCTTGCTTCCTTAAGCACTGCATCAAAGATACTGTTTGATGTGCTCTTGCTTATGTGGAATGTTTTGTGTCCTGTTGAGCTCCTCAAATATTTGCAGTCTGAAGAATTGTTAATGATTGCAATAGGTGAGTCATTAATGCAGATTATGCTGTGCGTTGTCCTTTTACTTGAAGTTCACTATAAGTACTTTTGTTTCGCTGACATTAAGGCTAGATTGTTGTTATAGCCCTACCCTCTCCTGCAGAGGGTCCCTGTGTACTCATCATTATCACTGATTAACCCAATAATGGTGTTGTAGTCAGGAAATTTGATGATGGTGCTCTACTGTGTAGAGATGCAGTGAATGGTTGAATAATGAGTATAATTAGGGCTGAGGCAAAAGCCCTGTGGAGTGCTGGTCTTAATTATTTTCATGGATAAGGTGATGTTTCCCATCTTGACCACTTGGCTTCTGCCTTTTAAAAGCCCAGCACCCCGATATATTTACTCATATCCAATAGTTTTTAAGAGTATATTGATAGAATCACATTTGTTTGTTAAATATGTTGATTACTGTATGTTGATTTGCTGTAGTTTTACCTGGAAACAGGGGACTTTTCCCTCATGACTCCTGCATGTTGTATTGTTTTGGAAATATCATTATTGCAAAAAAAGTAATTAAACTTGAAATGTCTATATTTAACAACATATTAACAATTAGGCAGTAAAGATATTATTTTTAAGTTTCACAAACATTAAGTGACCATAACAATTGCTTTATTTTGAGGTAAAGAAAATGAAAATTATGATAACTTAATGATCATTAAGTGAGTTAAATGTTGATAATAATAATGATGAATTCAGTCTGTTAATTCTTTGATTCACAAGAATGATTCTAACTGGTAACTTGTGAGACTGTGAGTCTCTCTGAATGATTCATTTAAAGAACTGGCTCATAAGAGTCATTTGTTTGTGAACCAGGTTACACCGGTAGTTCTGTATGTATTTGCATTCATTTTACAAAGACAAAAACATGTAAATAGAAAGATGTGTTGTCTAGCTTATACTTTGTACCACACCACACTTTTAACATGCAGTCTCATCACATAATTTAAACTGATTATTTCTTTTGTTGCAAAATTTGGTGTCCTCTGGACTTATTTTATTTTGCCTTTAAAGAGCCTTGACCCTTCTCAACAGCCAGTTGATATCCTGGTTTAGAGTGAGGTACAGTTTGAGACCTCCAAACCTCCTCCAACAAATAATATAGTCATGACATGTTGGTTTAGATTTTCAAGACAAGCCATATTTATATGCAATAAGTCATTTATAGGTTTACAGATATGATCCCTTCTGTAACATTTTTATGAGTTGTTGGACTATATTAAGTGGCAGCCCATTACAGACCTACACTTCATGTTAAACAGGAAAACATTATGTAGTATGACGAGGTGCACTCAGGTAAATTATGATTATGAGGTTAAATGATTTCAATAGTGTAAGCAGTCTGGACAAGCAAGGCACTCTATCACTTTGTAATGTAATTCCAAGCTTCATTAAGACTTTGACATTTATCATTTTTCATCAAAGCACCTGTCAATGAATAATTAAGCTGCTGATGAGAAGAGTAAAATCTTCAGTAAGAGTAGAGCAGGAGACCACTGCTTCATGCAAGGTTTGATTTCAGTTTGCTTTGTGTAGCTCAGATTTAATGTAAAAATAGCAATCATTGACCTTCAAATAACATCCAACACATTTGTGAAACTATGGCATCCTTCGAGGATAAGCTTAAATATTTAATAATATTTCATGAATGCTTTAATAATATATTACATATTAAGTGCTAGGCTTCTGCAAATAATCTTCTTGGTCAAGTATTCACTGATAAATAATTTAAGTCATTCAAGTTATGCAGTACATTGTCATATCCCCATCATAATTTGTCTTAATACTGTATATTAAATTAAATAATAGTCACAATTTTTTAAACCTTTTTGTTTTCAATTTTTTTTTAAATATGTAAATTCTATTATAAAAAAAAAACAGGCAATTTATTAAGAATTCAAACAAATTTCCAAAATGTAAACAACACACATTTTCCTGCCAATCTTGTTTTAATTGGAAATAATTTCTTTTTTCATGTGTTTTCAACTTCACTTTCTGTCATATTAGGCCTTTTTAATAGCCCTAGAACTATTTATACACAAACGTATTTCTATCATGACAGCTCTCTGAAGATTTTAGCATGGTAATGGATATGACAGTGTTAATGTATTTGGTCTTGGCAAATAGAACTGCTACGCTTCTCAATTGCTGCTGCCAATACATACGTTGATACAGTGCTGTGAGTATTTAAGACATACTGCTGCTGCACAAATAACATATATATTAACCAGTAGCAGATCTATACAGGTGGAGCTGGGGAAGGTGGAGGGTGTGCTGTGAAATGTGTAGTGAATGCCAACCAGCCATTTAAATGTAAAGCAGCAAGTTCATTGGCTGCATATGCAACATGAACCAATCAGCTTGTGCCAAGTAGTTTAACACTGTGAATATCATCAGTTTGCGTTAACGATCCAACTGTGTCATCTAGAATTTCATGACAGAACTTTGCATGTATTTATTGACTGATTGATTTTTACAGAGCTTAAAAGGTACAGCGTAACATGAATGACTCAAGTCAAGTCCAAATAATTTTCAGAAGAACTTTTCTGACATTCAGATTTAAGCAAGAAGAGAAATAAGAAGAGGAGAGAGAGACAGCATGAGGGGAAGTAGGAAGAAAAGTACATGTGATAGAGAGAAAAGAGCAGAAGAGAACTGTTATATCTTTCTGTGTTCAGACATACCACTGTCACATTTAATTTGGGCTCAAGCCAAAGACACAATATCTTCCACAGTCAGGAGAAATAATGCACATCTTAGTCCATAAACAATCAGTAAACAAGCACTAATGGGATTTTTACTGTTATGGCCAAGAAATGAAAAATGCAAGAGGATCAATTGTGGACATTCTATCAGCCACAATTACTTTCCTTTGAGTGCTTCCAGAAACCTGGCTATTTTAGAGTGAAGCTTATTACTAGGGCTGGGCAATATTCCCAAAAAATTTTCACTAACATTTTTCATTATCAGTCAATATCAATAATTATCACAATACATTTTTAAATATTTATTTCTTTCAAGTTTAAAGGCAGATCTTTTGCTGCTAAGTGAAACCAGACCATTAACTGTGGTTCTAAAATACTCTTTATCATCAAAACACGACAAACACTTCACGTTTTTGAATTCTTTACACTTTTTCAGTCATTTTTCCTTAACAAAATAATAAAAAATAATTAATAATATATTTTTAATAATAACAATAATTTCTTAATAGAAAAAATTATTTCTTAGTTTCTGCATTTTCTAATGAGTGATATTGTTTCAAATCATGAAACCGGTTTGTGTTGCCTGACTTTGGATGATGTGTATCTTCAGCACAGTTTGAACTGTAGTGTAGGCTTTAATATTAAAAATGATAAATTTTTTTGGTCTCTTAGAACTGCACATTTGACAGTAGCTTGAGTTGACAGTACACTGTAAAAAAGGACTGTGAATTTAATGGTAAAAGACTGTAAAAATGCTACAGTAAAAATCTGTTAAATGGTTTACAGTAAATTCCCCTACTATATATGGTGAAAAACTGTATTGGACATTACATGTAATTTTACAGAAGTATACCGTTTTTGGAAGTGAAAAATACTGTATAATTTACAGTGAATAGCCGTAAATTGACATTCCCAGAATTCCATGCGTTACATTTCAAATTTGATGTATTTTGGTTGAAATAACCATGTTTGTTTTTAGTTTTTTCTTATCACTTTTGTATATTAGGGTTGTGTGTTACACCTAATGTTGTTTAAAAAAGTGAAAAAAAAGAGAATGTTTAATGAATGTTTATTGCATTATTTCAGTTTCATGTGTCTCACCATGATGGTGTTTAGTTTCTGTGTGAATGACACTGTGCACCTTCTATATGTGTTATTATTTAAAAGCCGCTTGTGATGGGCCTCGGTTCATCATGTGACTTTCTCATCACCACCTGCATTTAGTGGTTATCAGTGTATTACAAAGGTACAAAACAGATTTCAGTACTTCAATAGGTTGGTATATCAACATTATATCAGTTAATGAAATGATGGTATTTTACTGTAAATTTAAGTTAAAACCTACGGTAAAATTCCGGCAACCACAGCTGCTGTTTTTTTTACTGTAAATTTTACGGATTTTTTTTTACAGTGTACTGTAGTAGTAGCTTGAGTTAGGATGCAGATGTAAATGTATGTTCATTAACAAAAACAGTAACATCTGTAAAAAAAAATTGTAACAACTTTATATGATGAAATTTAATTATCCTGACTGTTTGAGTTTTATTGAAATTAACTATTGGTCTTTCATAGTAGCATACATTTAGATAATGATAACCACAGTTAATACCACACACACAGCACCTCAATACCATGGTAAAACTGTAACTATATTGTTTCTGGCCATTTGCATGAAAAACATTAAAATAGTCTAAATACATTTAGTAGGCTAAATTCACAAACGCTATGGCTTAATCGAAACATAAAAAACACAAAAAATCTGTATTTATTATCCTTTACTCCTTAAATACATTTAATACATGTCTACATTAATAATATAATAACATTCAATATGAATATCCCACAACAGATGCAGTGTTACTACAGCAAATCCAAGGTAAGTGATGGCGATCTGGTGAATGAAAAGCCTTCTCATGGTATCGTTGCACACAGTGTTTCTCCTGTTTGTCATCTGGCTTTAAAAAACTAGTTTAAATCACTGAGTTATTTGTGCTCTTTGCTGAATTCAAGTGCTTCACACTGGATCTCACTGGCAAAATCCCATTAAAATTAACCATAAAATGTATTTATGCAAGTTTAAATTGCAGAATGAGAGTTTAATTAATTATAATTTGCTCTCAGCAAGACCTCGGTAAGAAGCATCTTTTCAGCAGCACAAGAAAAACTTTAATGTTAATCAATATGTATTCAACATTAACCATGAGGAGAGTTCTTCCAATTTACCGTTCAGCCCTCTGATCTTAGCACTTTGGAAATAGGGGTTTTATGTAAATGTATGGATCAATTTTGTTTTGGCTCCTTCATATCTGAGTTTTGCAGTTGTTTTACCCGATATAAACCAGTGAAATGCTGATGCACCTTTTCATCAATGCCACTCAGTTTTTTAAGTTTAAGAGCTTTTTTGAAGAAGACTTCACAGTTCCTCTCTACTAACAAAGCACTTGTTCAGCAACATTTTACCATTTACCTCAGAACCATCTCTTTTACACATTCTCTTGCAATTGCAAAACCCAATGCTGCAAAAAGTGACAGCTTCTCAGTTCAGATGTCTCTGTGCCATGATCATTTTTCCCCATTTCCTAAACCTGTTTAGAGGGAACCCCATTGTGTTACACTTTGACCTCTGCTACTCTTATCACATAACTAATTGTGAGCTGATCGGAGTTTTCAGAATGTGTCACAATCAATTTGTTTAGCAGATAGATGGTCAGTAATAAGAGAGGCAGTGCTGTTATGAGAGGACCTGTCAGCAGGACTTGATAATGCCACTGAGAGAGGAGAGGTTAAAGACACTGCCTCCTCATTAATATTTAATCTCTTGTCTGTGTGGCGGATCCACTTCGCCGCTCCCTCTCATCACACCATAATTGCTTTACATTTAATTTGGCTCTGGAGCATGGTTTTAAGCTGAGTAAATTGTACTTAATGTTAGTGTGGAGACTTTAGACACTTTCTTTTAAAGTGAGAAGTAAATTGGAGAGTGACAGTTGAAGCCTAGCTAATAAAGGGTTACGGTTTAGACATTAGACATGCAGATGCATGAACATGATGACAGACATTTACTCCTGACTGAACATTTAATTAAATATCTTATTTGAAACTTTACAATTCATTGTAATATACAAGCTTTTGAGAGACTGGTCATTGTTAACTAATAATTACATATAAGAACTTGCATGCACAGAAAAGTTTCTACATTCAGAAAACTTTACACATAAGTTAACCTATTCTAATGTTGATGATTCTAAATGAGGAAGTCCTTGTCATATAAGGGTTTTTCATACAAGCTCTACTGTGCATTCAATCTTTGCAAACATGTCCTTTTTGTTTTCCTACTCTTTTAATTTTTTTAAAGACTTTTAAGATTTTTTTGTGTGATTTATTAATGGATCATTATTTGTGCATTTAAAAAAATTCACAGTTTTCGTGCAAAAATATGGGTGCATGCATGGGTAGTGATTGATACCCCAGTGTCGCTAATTATGATCTCTTTTTGTGAGGGTTTCCATGTTTGAAATTATGTTGTTGCTCTATATGTGCGAATTACTAAAATTGATTCATGTCACCCTTAGATGACACATACAAATGTTTCTGGAGCAGAAAAGAAAATGGCATCTCAATGGACTCGCACAAACAGTGCAGAGAAGAAGGTGCCTCACACTCGCATTGAGGATGAAACTGACATACAGGTAGAGTCCATATTGATCTACATGCAGTGCATGCTAAATTCCATATGAACATTCCCAACCAATTTTGCCTTGAATTTTTGTTCTTGCTGCGCAGAAGACATTATTTTGTTAGCCATCAGAAGGCTATGGCTTCAAATTAGTGGCAAAAGGCCATTTCTATCTTACAGAGCCATGGCCTTGCTTGCCCCAGCGTGACCTCGGTTCAATCTGGTAGCACCCTCATCAGGCCTGGAGGGAAATTACACCTCTTTATGCTGTTGATTGCCCTCACCCTCTCAAGAGGTTTCTGACTGCTGTCTTTGCCAAATCCGCAGCAGGCAGTGCTCAGCCTTGCATGTGCAGAGATAATGATCAAGTTAATTAGACCTGAGATTGAATGAACTGCAGCAGCAACTTAATCATTTGTAACTTGATTAGAAATACTATATTCTCCCAAACTCCAGAGACTGGCAAACTTGAAAATGAAGTTCCACTTTAAGGATTCAGGTCTCAACTTAATGGAGTATAGAGAAGCTGAAAAACAAACCCACCCTCATTCTGACCCCATTAGTCAGAGCTGGAGCATTGTTTACTGTCACTATAGGAGAAGGAGTGTGTATGTAATACTTTACATAATGCATCCTCTTTATTTGGGTACCCAGAAAATCTATTCCTTTGGGAGGAAATTAGGTCAAGGCAACTTTGGCGTTGTCTGCGAAGCCACTCACATTGAAACGCAGAGGAAGTGGGCAATTAAGAAGGTGAACAAAGAGAAGGTAAGTGTTTGGTGGATATGTTTCAACTGTTGACAGAGGTGATTGATGGAGAGCCGCTCCCATGGTTGTCAAGGATGAGTCAAGTGTCACAAATGCTTTGTATCCATGCAGGCAGGCACTTCTGGTGTAAAACATCTGGAAAGAGAAGTGAGCATCATGAAACAAGTGAAACATGAACATATTATACATCTGGAGGAAGTTTTTGAAACACCAAAGGTGAGAACAAAAACACGATCTTCTGTTTCACACTCCTCTTTCCTTTAAAGTTCATTCAGCTGTGCTATTGTGAACTGAATCATACTACTGTGTATGCAGCTGGATTGTGTTTGACAGCAGTTTCTTGTTTGATGTCAGAAATGAGAATTGTACATACAGTATGTATGTTTGTGTGCCATTCACTAGAGGATGTACCTCGTGACTGAGCTTTGTGAAGGAGGCGATCTAAAAGATCTCCTACAGAAGAACAAGCACTTCACTGAGGAGGAGACCAGACACATCATCAAAAGCTTATCTGAAGCTATTGTTTATCTGCATAAAAAAGGTGATGCTTGCAAAACTCAATACACCTCCCCTGACATTCATAAGCAGATGGTTCTTATGAGCCTATGGTTGATGGTTCCTTACTCTGAAAACATACTACATATTATATTCTTCTATTTCAGTGGCCTTACCTTTAGAGAAATGCATTAAACAAAAACCCTAAAGCTTGAAAAATTGCTCACATCTTTGTTGTCATATACAATGGCTTTGATTTTTTTCCCCCATCCGATAATTGCTGTGATGATTGCATCCGCATTAAGTTTCTCTGTCATTACGGAGAATCAGGCTTGTTTTAATAATGAGATAATAATGAACAACTGTCAGACAAAATATCAGCCCATTTTAATTGAGTCTGAGGGGTTTATTTGAAGATTCTTGCCGTTTTTTTCTCTTTCCCTCTCCTTCTTGTGAAATCTGCAGTTAGAGGTAATTTAGGACATTGCTTTGCAATGAGACACCATTACATGGGGCTAATGAGTCATTAACAACGAGCAGGGGAGGAATACTGATTAATAGGTGTGTTTTTCAACAGTCCCCGGGTGCTAGTGTGTCTCACATCTAGAGGAGATAATGATTCCACTTACAGTGTGTATACAGGACTAGAGTGTTTTATGAGACTGCAGTATATTATCCTCACACGCTGATTATAATTTGATTATTTTCACATTTCTATTTAAGTGTGTACAGTTAATGTGTAAAGCAGTAATGAAGAATCATGATGTGTGTAGAATGGTAAGAAGAGGTGGGCCCTCTACTGTATTCTTGGTTCACATGAGAACTGATGGTATGAATTGCAATTTTAAGAAAACAGAGCAAAAAATTAACTAGAATTGAAGCATATTTAAAACTGTTACCATTCCAGTGCGTTGCATTTTTGCCATGCTCTCCTCTGTGTGAATAAAACGATCCCATCTCTCCCTTGCTCTGTTTCTTCTTTCTCTCTCTCAGACATTGTTCATCGTGACCTCAAACTGGAAAACATTCTTGTGAAGAGTTTTCACCAAGGCAACGATAACGATATGGTCAATATCAAGGTGAGAGAGACGGTAAAAACTTCTGCACAGGCATGTGGTATGGCATTCAAACGCGGTGGGACCTCTGGACATTCTCGTCTGTTGATTAGTTCTCCCACTGTCCTCCTTGCCCAAACCTTTTAACTGCTTTTTAAATACTGTCTCATTACACCAGACCTCCTGCCTAACTCCTTTCATATCACATTCTCAAGGAAAATGAATCACAAGTGGCTTTTCTGAGACAAATTTCCAGCAGGGGCACAGCGTGGAGCAGAATAGAACGTTGACGGGAGCCGACTGAAACCACTACCTGGAGCGGAGGGTTGAATCAGGGCAGCACTGTGTTATAAATCAGAGTAGAATGGGGGCTCAAAGACAGCACTGTCCTGGCACTGTATTAAAAGCTTTTATCTGGCAGAAGGTGGTCATCTCTCCTTGATATTAATCCTGCTCGCCCCCATGCACCCATGAAACGATATACACTCCTCATATATATTATTCATATGGCTCAAGGAGTGCATAGTCTGTGCGAGTGGGTGTACTGGCTGCTCTGTAGAAGTCTGTTTGGGCCATAAATAGTTTAATTGAGATCTAAAAGTGAAAGCCAGAAAGATACAGTGATCAAGTGCAGCATGTCTGTAGTTCATTACTTTCAACATTCCAGTAGATCACAATCTAATGATGAAAAATGGTAATAATTAAGAAGAGAAAGAAATGTTTTAGTGTGTCCTGTATGTGCTTTTGTTGAATATTGTTTGATTTTGAATATCATACTGTATCAAAAGCCTGTCCTGTCTCATCTCAGATCACAGATTTCGGACTCTCTGTGCAGAAGGGCGGTGTGGGCAGTGAAAACATGCTGCAGGCCACTTGCGGGACACCTATCTACATGGGTAGTTTATACAGCCAAATGCATACATTCACATGTTCCATTTACTTGTGATTTGATGAATTACTATGCGGGTTGTTTAATAAATTGAATGAAGGGCTAATTAAAATGAGCAGTAAAGAGGAGATGACCTAATTTAAGTGATGTGCAGCTGAATAGTATTCGAGAAAGAGCAGATATCAGATATCAGACATTACATTGGCCTCAAACATCTTCCATTATTGACACATGGACTTACTCTTTCAGCGCCTGAGGTGGTTAATGGTCACCAGTACAGCCAACAGTGTGATTTGTGGAGCATTGGCGTCATCATGTACACACTGTAAGAAGATCTCCCATGTTGTTTTCCATCTTATGCCCACACACAGACTCGCATGGCTGACTTACACTTTGTGTGTATGTATGTGTTGTGTAATTCTTTACAGACTGTGTGGAGAGCCTCCTTTCATTTCCAGCTCCAAGGAAAGGCTTTCTGAGATGATTATGAAAGGAGAGCTCACTTTCTCTGGCCCTGTGTGGCACACCATTAGTGATGCAGGTTAGTACTGCCTCTGGTGCCCACACTGTTCCATTATGATTGCAGTTCAGCCAGTCTAGTAACTATTTTATGTTTTGTCTTGCAGCCAAAGCTGTAATACAGTGTTTGTTGAAAGTTGACCCAGCTCACCGCATCACAGCCAATGAGCTGCTAGATAACCCTTGGATTTCGGTAAGAGAGCTCAATTACTCTTAAAATGAGGTCATGAATATTATAGATTCAGAAATCATCTAATTAGCACTTTTCAGTTTGATGGATGACTAAATGGGGAACCTGCCAGAAAGAAAGACCTGAAAGAAAGAAAATCTGTGTTCACAGGGGGACAGCTCCACCACTGTTACACATACGAATGTCTTAGAGATGATGCGTCAGTTCCGGAATGCTCCAGAGGATGAAGAGGGTGTGGCGATGAGTGAGGGACTGCAAAACCTCTCTCTCACTTTCTCTCAGAACAAAGGGTCTGGGCCGAGAACATCTCAAGAACTCTCAGTAACCCCAGCACCTCCTGAGGATGTCAGAGACAGCAGCAGTAGCAGCCAACACTCCACCCGAAACAAGAAGGTAAAAAAAAAACAATACAGTGTTGCAATGCAGTTCATACAAATACAAAAGTGAAACATTTCTGCATCATCATGCATTTAAAAAAAGCATTCAGTTGTTCATTGTATTATGAAAGAAAAAATGTATTTTTACTGAATGTTTGTGCCCTTATATTTACATTTAGCAGATGCTAAATATCCAAAACGACTTACAAAAGAGGAACATAAGCAATTTGTTACAGAGCCATGAACAATATTCATAGTATACAATGCCAGGATTATTAGAAAGCTACATTATGGAGAGAGAAAAAAAAGGTTGAGCAGATGTGAAATGCAGAGAAGATTTTTTTTTATTTTTTTTATTATTCTTATTAATTTTATTATGAGGTGGACATTTTACAAAAGCACTAAGGCTGTACTATATTGTGAAAATATTCACTGCTAATATATAATATTTGTATAATGACATCATTTAGCTGAGACAATATTCACAAGACAACAGTTTTTAATTTTTAGTTCAGTTTTTAGCCTGAATCAAGGTAAACAAACAAAGCTTATGTTGTCATTTGTGTCAGATTTTCTTGGGGAGCTGACATGTTGTTTTATTGTAACCTTGGCAAACAGTTAGCAAGCAGTTTTATGGAGTTTGGTATATGCCTATTTAAGCAGATAGGAGCTGCACTTGCATGATCAGAAATTCTAATATTGCTGACATGTGGACTGATTTGCTCGAAAGTCTTTGAAGGTATCTCAGGTTTTCATGTGTTATATATTTCATTCCTATAGCCTCTGAAGAAAAAACTATCAGCGTCCACCTCTAACGGTGTTAAGAAGAGTGCATCCGGTGCTAAGGCCTGCAGCACTCTCAATACATCCACTGCACAGGTCAGTCATTCACTTGATTGAGCTTCAGATTGGTTTGCATTTGATTTTCTTAAATATCTGTGCTTATTCAAAAGGAGATATTTTGTCTCCCAGAAGTTATGTGAAAGAAATCCAGCCTCCACGTTTTATTATTTTTTTTTTTTTAACTGCCTGTTCTCTGAACAGCCACTAGATGGTGCCAAGATAACCCTTTTCCTGCAGCTGTCATACAGCACTGTCCAGTAGTGACATGGTGCGCTTTTGTGAGATGAATGAGAGTGTCTTATCTCCACAGTCTCACACAGGTAACAAACCCCCAGCTCAGCCAAGCGCAAAAAGCTACAGCAAGGCCTCCCCTATCTCGGGATCCTGTCTCAAACCATCATCAACAGAAGCAGCCTCTGCAGCATCCAACTCAAGCAGGTGCGAAAGCTTGTCCCCACGTCCCTGCACCACTTTCATCCACCGTTCCACCAATCCAGCCTTTGGCTCCCGGGCTAAAAAACACAGCTAGACCTCGGCGGTGAGGCTGCTTGAGTAGTTGCATTCAGTGCCAAAGGTGAGGAACTCCAGGGGGTCACTGCTGCTTTTGGCCCCGCTGGATAGCCTACACGAATAACTCTTTAAGCCAGAATAGTTTTACAGTGAAGCTGAAGTAAAACTGTACTTCCTCCAATGTGAATGTGTTTGCTTTTATGGATGGATCATAATAGTTATGTTGCCTTTTTTTATGAGGTAGACAGAGGCCTCCTCTTTTGAGGGTGAGCTACTAGATACTGTATTTTGGGGTTTAGTTGCTGTATTGTATTGACCTGAAACAGATTAACTCATCATGCCTATTCATGGCATCTAACATAAGGTGCATAAGTCATTTTTTGCACACACTGAAATGCTATTAGCTAATAAATTCTCTAGAGAATAAAGTATGTTTCATCATGAAGGACTGTGAAGAATGTATTGACTTTAACAGGGTTTAATAGCTTTTGCTCTGTGTTTGCAGTGGTAAATATGCAATAACAGAGTAATTTGATGCAATATTCAAACACAACATAGTTTATAGCACTTTTGACTAAAGCAAATGCCACAACAGTACATGTAAAAAATCTTGATGGACTATTCATTCTATGAATGTCTGCTGTTTCCTCTGCAGCTGTGCTAATCACACTGGTCATCTTTTGCCAAATAACATCAGGTGGCTGTTGTATGTGAATAGTTCTTTTTTTGTTATCCATTAAAAAGAACCCATCCAAAAGCTTTTTGTCTTGATTTTCAGTGACTCTTGTATACAATATATGTGACCTTTTTTTCTTACCAATGTTATATGTGCAGAATGCTTGAATCACAAATAAATAAGTCAGGGGGCGAGGGGACTTTAATGTTAGCTGTATGCTATGACTGTGAGCGGTGGGGCGCCAAGTGGTTAGACACCATGAAGAGAGCAGGATTGGGAGTCAAAGTGCAGGGTCTCTAATCTTGTTGAGAGCAGCAGGGTATACTGTGAGTACTGCAGCACTCCAGCACCGGTCTCTCTGCTGAAGAGAGAATAATCCCAAAGATGGATACAATATTAAAATAGTCAAGCAGAACTCACACAGACTGTATTACAATCCTCCTATTTGCATGTGGATGTGTGCGAGTGTGTCTTCGTGTTCATGGGGATTTCAGGGAGAATATTAAAGGCCCCATCCGTTTAACCCTCTTGAATGAATTATTACTTGTGGACTCATTTATCTTTTTAATTTGATCCTTTTATAGTAAAAGAAGTGATTGACTGCATTAATGTATAACTAGGTGCAACAAGGTAAAAACAAGGAAAAGCTTGTTTTATAATGAATATTGTCCAAAGGGCCTTGTTAGGAATGAGGCCTTGAGTGTGTTGTTTTTATAAGGTCATTACATAATTTGTGCATCAGTATGTTTATTTTCATTACAAATATTTTTGTGCACATTCATGAAGTGCCATACTTGTGCTAGAAGATTTAACAGAACGTTGCTATGAAACTAAAATAATGATCCATTATGGTAGCTGTGTATATAACAATAGACCATCGGGGTGAGATATTACCAGGATAACAAATTCTGTAGTTGATATGAAGATAATTTAGATCTTAAAATATAATATTTAAGCAATATAAATATTTTGATTGGTCAAACACCGGAACGTTTTACTGTTTGTATCACTCCCCATGTTTGTGTAAATTCCTAATTTCCTAATTCTGTTGTATTTATTTCATTTTTATTTATTTATTTATTTATTTTTAATACTTATTTTGGAACAAAATTACCATATTGTTTTATTAAATGTCAATTATAATATAGTTCAAAAGTTTTTAAAGTTTTTGAAATAAGTCTCTTGTGTATTAGTATTCTAATAATTAAAAAAATTCCAGAAATATTGTTACAATTTAAAATATATATTTTTTTATTTTAATGTTTTAAAATCTCATTTATTCCTTTAATGGCAAAGGTGAATTTTCAGCAGCCATTACTCCAGACTTTAGTGTTACATGATTCTTCAGTAAACATTCTAATATTCTGATTTGATGTCCAATATAAATAAATATAAACAATGTTGAAAACAGTTGTACTGATTAATATTTTTGTGGAAACTATGATACACTTTTTATTCAGAATTGTAACATGTTTGTAACACTTTTGTAATATAAAATGTATTTGTCACTTTTGCTCAATATAATGCAAACTTTCTGAATAAAAGTATGATTTTCTTAAAGAAATTAATGACCCTTAACTGTTTACAGAACCTTATAAAAGCAGTATCACACTTGCATTTGAACATTGTACTGAATCTCAGCATAGAAGCGTTTACCTCTGGCTAAGCTAGTAATCAGTACATGCTAAAAGCTAATATCAAGTAAGTGATATTTCAGACACAGTATGAACAGCTTTATTTTGTGTGTGTGTATTTTTGCTCCATCATTAAAAAAAGAAAAGAAAAAAGTTCCAAAAGAAGCCAAAGTAGTATCAGAAATTCTGTGTAGCAATCAGAAAAGGGACGACACAAACAGTGAAACATTTAAGTTTTTACATACCACACTTGGTTCGTCCAATCAAAGTGAACTGGAACTATCATAAAAAAAAAGAACTAAGCTCAGTGATTGTTCGGTCTCAGAGTTATAGAACTCTAAACCTTCAGAGCGGAGAGATACCACTGGATGGAGCTGTAGAAAACATGAAGCACTTTCACACTAGGAACAGAGATGAGTGTTGGATCACAATAGCTCCGTATTGAGTTTCCTGCATGTCTGGCTGTGGTCACTTTTGATGGATTGACCCATTAAATAATTATAGTGTATGACAGTGTTTATTACCCGTACACAATGAATCATATCCACAGCCTGATCCCAGCGATTGTACTACACCAAGATGCACTTTCGACTACCACTAGTTAAACTGATCCATTGATGAAAAAAAGGAAGATAACAATGATTTATATGCTTTAAGAAAATCTCAACCCCCCCAAGGCTGGGGAGTGAATTTGCATAAGGCATATTTGGAGAACCTCCTGTACAGCTAATGCCTTGTCAGTAGCAGGGATGGGATTTCAACATATGGCCCTCATTTTCTTGTGCCAGTCTTTTAATTCATTATATCAGTGAAGGGAGAGAGAGAGACAGAGAGCGAAATCTTCAAATTGAATTGTGCTGGTGGAATGTGACCTGCAGTAAATTACAGGAGTGCATCTGTAGGCCTCAGGGAGAGAGTGAAAGAGAGGAGAAATTTAGTAGATTAAAAAAACCGAGAGAAAAACTTGGTTGGAGTTTGGCTGGAGAAATGGCCCTGATATCTTCACATTCCTCTTTGCCAGCACATCCACACTTTAGTTTGCTGTAAAACTTTTTTTTTTTTTTTTCAGGAGATCTTTATCCCACAAACTTTTCTTCCAAAAAAAAAAAAAAAAAAGCCAGTGTGCACGCAGCAGGCATGGTAGCATGGCAGCTGAGAAAGGGGCGTTTGTTTGGGACAAGCCGTAGAGGCACAGAAAATTAGAAAGGCGGCCAGTTGGAACAAGGTGCTTGCCTTCCTCCTCCTCTGCAGTAGTGTAGCCTGACAGATGGGCACCGGGGAGGAGGAGAGGGGGGAATTAAAAACCGGTCGCCTCTTTTAGATCCTGGAGTTGCAGGCACTGAGGGATGCGGAGATGTGGCCCGCTGTGTGACTCCATGAGTTTGCAGGTGGTGCAGGAGGTGCTAATGTCACTTGAGGTTGAGGAATAGAAGGGAGAAGCGATTGTAAGTGCCCCCCTCTGGTCTCCCGCCCACGTCAAACCCAGCATCTCCTCGTATAAGGAGTCGCATCTAAATAACCTTAATGGTGCTTCTCCTAATTAATCAGCTCATCTGCAGAGACCCGATACCTGCAGTCGAGTTCCTCCTAATGCACAGCATCCTCACCATGTCGCCCATGACATTGTAGTAATGAGCTAATGCAGCTACAATGTCACACCAACGGTGCAGGGACATTATCGGCAGGAGCTCATCTCACATGCTGATGTCCCTGATCCCCTTCAACGCAAAGCGGAGCCGGTGTGGCGTGTTAGGTGCTGACACAACCGCAGACGCGTTTCTTAAGAGGAGTAAACATCCGAAACAAATGGCATGGTCAATCTTTGTTGACACTATCCCTCTTTTTTTTCTCCAAACTGCTCTTATTTGGGATATTTGCAATTATAATACATAAGCTCATTTGAATATCAAATTAATTAGCGAACACACTAGAGTAAATGCTTTTTTTTTTATAAGTCCTTGTTAAAAGTGAAAAGTTCTCAACTACGGTCGGATGGCGTGTTAATTTACAGTGATATCTAATCCCACGTCGCCAGACATAAAAGGCATTACTATACATATTTTAATGGGGAGGTGGTTGTTTTCCAAGCAATTTTCTGCTACAGTACATTCTTAATTTATTCATATTTAATTTATTGGTCTCTGCATACCCACTCAGCAAAACTAATCAACAGCATGTAACAGGCCTCTTAAAGATACAGCGCTCTTTGGCAGGCGGCGAAACACGAGTGGCCCTCATCTTTGAGAAGGCGCTTTGAACGCCGAGGACAGTGCCGAGACGCACGCATGAACTCCCCCAAGGAGACTGTTTGATTCCCACAGACAACCTTTTGATAATTGAAAGCGAGAGAGCGAGAGGAAAAAGGAGTGAGAAATGTGGCCAGCCTTGAATCACCTGAAATATTTCAATTTTGCGGGTGCTGACCATCAGCCCCTGCTGCCAGAATGTCATCCACAGAGGACTGCACACCTCCCCCTTCTCTTCCTCATCCCTCGTTCCCTCTCCGCAAACTCCTCTGCCCTTGAATCTGATTCGTTTTTTTCCTCTCACACTTGCTGCTTCGGCAATCATTTAACACAGTGTGACTTGAGTTCTTATCACCTGTTTGCACTGTATGCTCCAAATACCTATCGACCCATTGACGCAGTGGAAGGAGGGACTTGGGCAACCTTACACATGGAAATGATTTCAATTAATTACCATTTCCCTGGAGAAGGCCGAGTGGTGAGAAGAAGAGTGAGTGAGACAAAAGGTCTAAAGAATGGGAACATTCTTGTGGTGTGATGCACGCCAGGTGTAATGAGCACTGGAAATGTCATTTGACACGTTTCTGCTGCTATGAATCAATTTCTTTTTGAGCACTTAATTCTTATTTTGCCGGCATTTTGTGTAGAGGGTGTACTGACCAGATTTGGGGGGAGGGGGGTTATTGTGCAATATTTGAGGGCACCTGCAGGGTTACTGAAGAGGATGAAGAGGGGCGCTCTAATGAAATCGAGCATCAGACCTTCTATCATAGGAAAATCACTGCTGTCACCCTTATAGTAATTGGGGCATTTAATAGAGTGCTGTGATAAATCCAGCTCGATTACAAGGACTACTTCAGAGAAAAGCCCAGTCAAAAGTGTCTTGAGAGGCCATGACCAAGTCATATCCTTGTGGGTGATCAAATAAGGTTCTACTTGACCATAAAACACTGATAAAAGTCCATAACATTTTCTAACAGAAAGTTCAAAAGAGAAACTATATATCACTTGTCAGGGCTCTTCAATGAGTTTTTCTGCAGCAGTTCCATTTTCAGTTTTTATTTTCTACAGTGCATTTTTATATTTGCTAGAAATAATAATATTTTTATTTATGCATTTCTTTATTTAATTTAGTTTATTTATGGAATTTTTTTTTTCCAGTGAGCTAATTCATCAGACTGATTTTTTTTACTGATTCATAAAAAGAACCGACTCATTTGTACGTGAATCAGACTTTGTTTGTTTATCCATGCATCCCATGATTAACATTTCCACTGAAAAGCAGTACAGGCAAATTTTTGCAACCTGTGGCACACTTGCGGTGTCATATCTAAAATATTTAAGTTATACCCATTAACATACTTGTTAACTGAATTTGTGAACTCATACAGTGTGACCTGTGTAGTCAGATTTACAAGCAAATGACACTTTTAGTTGGTTCTTTTTAATGAATCAGTTTCAACTGTTGCGTTACATTCTTAAAAATAAAGGTTCCAACAAGGTTTTTTTTTGTTTTTTTTAAGCACTGCAATAGAATATTTTTTTTAGGTTCCCAAAGAACCTCTCAAATAAAAGTTCTTAAAAAAAAAACTTAAAACATGTTCAAAGAATATTTCAATAAAAAAAAAAAAAAAAAAAAAAAAAAAAAAACATTTTTCCACTACAAGGAACCTTTGTGGAATGGAAATGTTCATTGGATGTTAAAGATTCTTCATGGAACCTTTGACGCCAATAAAGAAACTTTGTTTTTTTAAAAGTGTAGGACTGAATTGTGTGTATCAGGTATAGTCGTTTTAACAGTGATAGTAGAATTCACTGTGACCATTTTAGGACTACTGCGTAAGAAGATTTATTACCCAGAGAACGAATATTCAGAAGAAGCCCACATGCACAAGCGCTATTGACAGCAAAAAGTCAGACCCTCTTTGCCACATGCCAACAGCAATACCAAGTCATTTATATCAAAAGTCATGTGAGTGGAGGATTTTAATGTGTAAAAGTACCGTTTATGAGTGTGATAGGGTTTAACTCCTTCAGTCTAGTGCTATAGCATTACATAAATAGGATTATTCATAATGGGTCCATCTGTGGGGGGAAACTATTCATTGTTTGAAATTGTTTTTCCTCACTGATTTGATTGACAGAGCAATGTGTTTTAAAATAAGAACATTAAGATGTGTGAATATCTACATTATGTAACTGTGTACCAATCATACCAACATAATGATTGTCAGCTATGTCTGAGTAGATTATCAGCATGTGTTCTAGTTGCACCAGGGAGTCTTTCTGTTTTACAGAGAAGTAAACAGTTCCTCCAAATCAACTGATGTTGTTTGTGTGCAGTTGCCGTGTTGTTTTAAGTTCTTCGTTGTTTTCAATTTGTCAGATACTTGAGAGAAATATATTATAGTAAACTATAGTGAGAAAAGTAAAAACACATTTGTTGTGATCAAAGAGGGGAATATTTAATATGTTTAGGTTTGAAAAAGCAGATGATATTCAAGTCATGTCTTAGGGCTGTTTTAAAACTTTGTAGTAAAACAAAAAGGAACAAAAGGGGTTGACACTTAAAAAGGCTGCACCATTCTTTGAGTAAACCTAAAGTCATAGTAACACTCCTCATCATTTCCCATTCTCTTTGAAAGATTTAAACGCCCTCACAACAAATCCAACAGTTTGCATTAGCGCCAAACTAATCTCTGATCTCTCGCTTTTTTTCTCATCAGTTTGGGGTGGGGGAATATAGCTCCATTAAATATGGATATAATGTCAAGAAAGATGTAATTGGGTTAGAATTAAGGATGGTGCCTTGTTCAGATTATCCATGTGAATACACAAGCTGAGAGCAAGAGCAACATGCACATCCTGTTAATTAATTGGAATAAAACTGAAAACACTAAAATAAGATTAAAATGCAACTTTGGAAAATTAAATCCCTAAAATGGCGGGACTAAATGTCTAAAAGAAAAAACCTACCTCTGCCAGAGATGTAAGGGCTTTTCAGGATGCCATATCTCTGATTTAAAAGAATTCCACTGTTGATTTTGGCTAAACCAAAAACTTCTCATACTTAGCTACATCTCTGGTTGCAAACCCATTTGCTCTTATTCTCGATGTATACAACTTTAGTAAAATAAATCCATGTTCACTCTCTAACACATTGTGAATCTGTTTCCAGAAGAATTCCTAATTTCCTCACTGGCTCAATCGGAATTGGTCTCACACGTGGGATATAGAGCCTAACACCGAGGCCCCTCTCACACCACTCTGGACCTGCTGAGATTGGTCTCTCTCCCCGTTGCATTATTACCCATTATCACTCGGACAGCCCTGTATAGGGTGACTGATAGAGAGATGACAGAGAAGACCTGAGCTGCAATAACGCATTATTAGCTTTTTCACAGCTACCTGGGCTGGATTTAGACTAGATATCCACAGGTTCTCTGAGGGCAGTCCATTGTCACAACAGCAGCTTTTTTTCCACCACTGGAGAAACGTCCACCTCACAACAGGCAAAGTGTTTATTTAGACAATGCTTTATTTGGCTTTTAGTCTGTGACTCAGACCACTTTGGAATTAAAAATAGGCATGTTTTGTGTTCTGTAGTGCACATTAAGCACTAACTAAAATTAGACATGCACTTATACACATACCATATGCTGCAATCCATTATGAAACCTTTCATAATTAGCGTTATATCACAATGTGGCCACAGCCACTAGGAAATTCCTTAAGGGACAATGCCTTTGAGGCCTGTCTCCACAACAGTGACATTTCGCTTACATGCACATTGCCCCTCTTCAATCTTTTTATGTAAAACACTTTTATGTCACTCACCTATAGATGGATGAACTTTGCGGAAATCAATAATATAGATATGTAATGTATCATAGCAGTCAACAAGACTGACATAAAAATGAATTCACTGTATGTGAATTCAACAACCGAATGTAATCATAATGAGGAAAAGTCGCAAAAGTGGGGGCTAAATTACCACTTGTGAAATATAGCTTGAGTGACCTTTTTCATTTTTCTATTACACAATCCACTTTATTAAGTGAGAATTCATTGAAAAAGTAGAGATGGTCCACTCTAGACCAACACATCACAGAATAAATACTTGCTACACTGTAGAAAGTCAGAAATATGCCCTCTGCCTTCTACATTCTTTGAGATGAACCATATTGGAAAAGGATTGTCTGATAAAGAATACAATATTTGTACCAAAGCTGGAGAGACAGTGGCATTTGACTGTGTGCTTTGTGGAAACCTGTGATATTGGAAGGATTGCTGGAGGTTTTAGTTCAGAATTGGAAACTCTAGGATACGTTTCAGCTTTTGATTGCATCATTCCACAGCTTAATGACTGAATGTGTGACACGGTGTGCCTGCTGTGAGGAGCGGGGAACAAGGAGCGAAGAACGAGGAGAATGCAGGAGAATCAAGATCAACAGTCTTTATTGACATCAAGGAATCACACATAGGATATGGGATTAACGTTCAAGACAGCACGCAGGACTCAGGAAACACAGGGCTTAAATACACATGGAAACTTATGAGGGAACACCTAGAAACAATGAACATGATCAGGGCAGGAACAGGAAGACCAAATAAGGGCATAAACATAACATGGAGCAAGTGGGGGAAGAAAACACACACAGACAGTCTAACGGGTGTGACATTACTCTCCCCTTCTGGAAGGCGCGTCCCGCGGCATAACAATTCTGGCAGAGGGGTTGTAGGTGCTCTGGAGGCCCCTCAGGACAGACACAGGATGGCAGGCCTCCAGAACGGTACCCATTCCGGGACCCATGGTGGATCAGGCAAAAGAATGTTGGGTTCAGAGGCCCTCCGCAGGCCAAACTCGGGAACTGGAGCCCTCCTTGGGCTGGACATGGAGATTGGAGCACTTTCTGTGCTAGACTCAGGGACTGGAGCCCTCTTTGGGCTAAACTCAGAGACTGGACCCCTCTCTGGGCAAAACTTGGGGACTGGAGCCCTCTCTGGGCTGGATTCGGGGGCTGGCCATCGGCACGGCCGGCTGGCTTGACTGAGGAATGACCGGGGGGCTGGATAGGGCCGCAGCCGGCATGCTTGACTGAGGAATGGCTATACTTCGGAGCGGCTGGTGGGCTTGGGAATGCCACGGCCGGCAGGCTGGTTCTGGCTCGGGGCTGGACACTCTCTAGACACCGGAGGATCCTTTCCCTCCAGCTTAATGAGGGAACACCTGGAAACAATGAACATGATCAGGGCAGGAACAGGAAGACCAAATAAGGGGATAAACATAACATGGAGCATGTGGAGGGAAAACACACACAGACAGTCTAACGGGTGTGACAATGTGTTCATGACAACTCTTGGGTTTGTATTTCAATTTCTTTGTTTATTCAACAAATATACGAAAATCTATATGAGAGCTGAAAGATGATTTCAATAGTAAAAATATGATGCATTTATAAACAGTATATAAATATAGTAATATTGTAGTACGTTCATAGGTTTGGGATCTGTAAGATTTTAATGTTTTAGGAAGAAGTCCCTACACTTATCTGATCAAAAATGCAGTACAACACTACTATTAAAAAAAATATTATTACAATTTAAAATAAATTTTTTCTATTGTAAGATATTTTAAAATGTAATTTATTCCTTTGGTGGCAAAGCTGAATTTTCAGAAGCCAATACTCCAGTCTTCCGTGTCACATAATCCTTCAGAAATCACTCTGATTTGATGTTCAAGAAACACTTCTTATTATTATCAATGTTGGAAAACATTTCTGTGTGCTAAGTTCTTTTTTTTTTTTCAAGATTCTTTGATGAACAGAATGTTCAAAAGATCAGCAGTTTCAAGAAACAGAAATCTTTTGTAACATTCTAAATGTTTTTACTGTCTTTTTTGATCAGCCCGACCCCAAACTTTTGAACGGTAGTGTATATAAACACTTTTGCATTTATGAGCTCTCTCAAGCACAAGGTAAACAACAGCATCAGTTTCATCTCTTTTCAAGGACTTTTAGTTTTGACAAAGCCCACTCTTTCTGCTTTCTTCTCTGCTGCTGAGCAACCAGCATTCTGCTTTGATCCTGTAGCCTCAACCTCTTTTGAACCAACTACACACCACTAAAAAGTGGAAATATTTTCATACAACTCTTACATGGCACCTGTGTTTAAAGACTGAACCCTTGGAAGGCTTGTTGAATAAGGCAAGCCTGTTCTAGAA